>BPLR01009286.1:0-134930 GCA_021605095.1 Caerostris extrusa
ATATTATTTTAACGTTTAATAGAAGTGGGGAGAAAAAGGAATTTTGGGAAAATTCGTTTTAGATTCCTTTAATACTAGGAGCTAATAAAAAAAAGCAAGCGATTTTGGAGTGTTCATATCTATTACACTTGTTTTACATCTATTAATTTTTCTGAAGGTGGTAGTTTTAATTGGAATAAAATTCCAGTGTCTTATTTAAAGAAATAATAATTTTTTTAAAATTTAGTTAAATACGTTAAAATTTGTATTCATTTCATTTACCTTTTTTTGAGATTGTGGATAATTGAATATAATTCATATTTTCGATAAAACTTAGTATATAAAGAGTCATTGCAGCTGTTTAGTTTTACAAATTTTTAAAAAAGTTCTTAATTTTGAAAACTTTAACTTCTGAAAAAACATTCTTGACTATTTCTTCGTTTGGAAGCATATTGTGATAAGTTACCAAGATAAAAATTTTATCTTGAGTAATATTCAAAAAGTACTTGAGAAATGATTTACCACTTCCTGAATTATTTAATCCTTTGTTAACAATTCCTTACATTTTACTTTAAGGATTTTGTTATCGTTACAGATAAGATTTTTTTTTTTTTTTTTCATGCAGGGTTACTTTTATCGGTAAATTGCATTTTTTGTATTTATTTTTACTGTCTTTCAGTCAATATGAATTTCTAATTTATTAAAATTTCCTTAAAATTATTTTGAAAACTAATTCTCCGTTAATAAAAGAAAAGGAATCTTCCATTGCAATTAGTATTTTAATTCCTACAAAAGGAATTTTTAAAATTGTCTATAAAATCTATTGAATTTTTTAAAATCGTCTATGAAATATATTGGATACTTAAAATTGTCTATAAAATATATTGGATACTTAAAATTGTCTATAAAATCTATTGAATTTTTAAAATCGTCTATGAAATATATTGGATACTTAAAATTGTCTATAAAATATATTGGATACTTAAAATTGTCTATAAATATATTGGATACTTAAAATTGTCTATAAAAATATATTGGATATTTAAAATTGTCCATAAAAAATATTGGATATTTAAAATTGTCTATAAAGTATATTGGATATATAAAATTGTCTATAAAATATATTGAAATTTTAAAATTTTCTATAAATATATTGAAATTTTAAAATTTTCTATAAAATATATTGAAATTTTAAAATTTTCTATAAAACATATTGAATTTTTTAAATTTTATAAAAAAAAATAAAAATTAGTTTATCGATTTAAAGTAATTGCATTAAATTGTGAATTTGAAACAAAAACATCTTAAGTTAAAATGTAAACTATTCATTTATACAAAATATTGATTTTATTTTTACTTATTGGTTTTCATTTGGTTCAATTGGTAAAATCGAAATATTTTTTATAGAATTAGTGACTTACCATACATAATTAAAAACACACTAATTCGAGAGATTAATAAAAGAAATTACAGGCCATTTTCTTTCTCCTACTTAGAGATAAATGTAAAATCACTAGATCAGAGTTAAATCCAATTATCCGAATTACCTCCCTAAAAACAAACGGCTAATAGGAAGAATAAAAACTGTTTCTCCCTGGCAATTATTTCCTTTTCGAATACCGAAAATAACCATAAATCGTGCTTAAAAACGGTAATTCTGTAATTCTTCATTTGTTTTTATCTTGTTATAATTCCTTGTTTAGTTCGTTAAAAGCTCCAAATTCTTCTCTCAAGAAAAAAAATAAAAGGAGATGTTTGCTTAACGTATTTTCTAGACACTTTCTATTTAAGCTAACTCTTTTCTTTTCTTTTTTTTTTTTTTTTACAAGTGCAAAACTGCAAACAGTGCAAAGTTTTAATAAGGTATTTTTCTTTTTTTTTTTAGTCAGTAAATAAAGGAAATCATCCTGTCCTTTGTAATAATAATTTTTTTTAGATATGTTTTTATTATAATGGCGAAACTAATTATTTAGTAGAGTGTAAATTAGATAATTATGAATTCCAATTTTCTTTGAATGAGAATAAAATGCCAGAGAAATAAATCTTTTGAATCACATTTAACTTGAATGTAATGGAAATCGTTACAATTTTTATATCTTTCAGTTTTATTCCTTTGTAAGTAAGTAGTAATAATAATTTGATGATAATAATTTGATAATAATAATAATAATGATAATAATTTATAATAATAATAATTAATAATAAAAAGTGGTATTTTTTTTTCTTCCATACACGTGACATTTTAAAACAATGTATCAATTAAATATTATGGTTTATTTGAAAAGTGTTTTGCAGTTTATGGTTTTTATTCACTTAATTAGTTTTTTTCATTCATTTATATTCTATCGGTCACTATTATAGTAATGTGAAAATAATTTAAACTTTATTTATACAGAAGAAAAAAATTACATTTTTAACGTGATTTTTTATTGTAATTATATTTTAACGTGAATTTTTTTTTAATGTAATTAAATTTAAAAAATAATAATTAAAAACGTATTTTTTCTTTCTAAAGATGAAGAAATTTATTTGTTTGCTTTATAACATATTATTTTCCTACACGGACATATATGCGAATTTATTTTAAAAAATACAAAAAAAAACATATTTTGCAAAAATTAAAGTGTATGAAATTTGATGTATCTAGTTTTTTGAAATTATTTTATTTGAATATTTAAAATAATTTCAATACTTAGTTTTTCATACTGATGATAAAAAATAAATTTCTAATTAATAAAAAGGAAATCTCGATCAATTTTAGAATTTATTTGATAATGATAAATTTTGAATATTTGGTTTTTCAGAGCCGTAATATGTTATGTAAGATGAAAAGAAATTAATTTTCAATGATATAAAATATTTTTGGAACCAGGAAATAATCTGAAATTTAAAAAAAAAAAATGATCATCCGAAATCTTTTATCTATATTCGATATTTTCCATTCTTCTATCAAAATCTACTAAAAATTAAAAAATGCCAAGTTTTTTTAAAAGTAAAATTGCTGCTCATTTAGAAACAAGTAAAAGTCAATTTAATGGCATTCAATATCATTATCAAATACGTATTAAAACTCTTTTTAAAGAACGACAATCGAACCCGAAATCATTGCACTTTTGCGCATTGTCAGCAGCATCCTGGAGTACTATCCATCCACAAATCACTACTACTACGTGAAAAAGATAAACTCTCGTATCGGCCCCGCGAGAGCTTCCCCTCTACCGGCATCCATCTCTTCTTTCCACCATCACCTACTTCCTCCACTCCACAGTGAGATCCCGGTCTTCACATCGTGCTCTCTTCTCTCTCTTCGGTGATATGCTTTTTCTGCTGCCGGCCACTGCAGTGCTCAAGTTAGCCGGCGCTTTGTTTTTTCCCTCACCGCCGGTCCGGCTTACTACATTGTTTCTGTTTGGTGTACTCGGTGCTCCTTTTCGTTGGATGTGTGCACTGATTTGGATTTTTTAGTGCACAGATGGCCACCAAGACGGTGTGGTCCCCTGCCTGCCGGCGTCGTCGTTGGTGCAAGTCCACGGACGAGGCCACCACTAGCGATGAGGATTTTCTCTCCGATGCGGGCATCGACGTAGATGATGATGAGGTGAGCCTTTTAATGATGCACATCATTAAGTGATGGAGGTTCATTTTTTAATATTCTCTGTCGGAATCGAATGAAACGAATCGGATTTGATTGTGGCAATAAAATTCGGAGATTATTCAGAATTTTTTTTTTTTTTTTCATTATTCTACCGTGTGAATCGTCGCTGCTTTCAACAGATTTGTCGGGAATGCATGTGCGACGAATTTGGCCCAGTCTTCACCTGGATTTGAAGGAAATGGTCTTTCTAACCATTCGGAAGATCAAACAGAATCATCATGGAAGATATTAATCATTAAACTTACAAAACAACTTCTGTAATAGATAGCCTCCCGAAGTAAATGATATGTGTGATGATGATAAGCGAGGAAAAGGAGGTGGCGGTGTGCGTTTTAATAATGAAAAATGAATGTGATTATTGATTTTTCTTGGAGAATGAAATGATATAGATAGTGCTAATTTGAAGCAGTACAAGAGGAATGCTAATAAATTTAGGACTTTGCAGCTTTTTTATAATCGATATGCGAATCTTTTTTTTGTTGCAGGATTGGCGCAGGTATTGGCACCAGGTTAGAAAAGTTTCCCTTTAGCGTTACGGGTGCAGCAATTTAGAGTAAAAGACAAAGTAACTTAAGAATTTTTATTTATTTTCTGAAACTGAAGATTGTTGAATAATATATAAATTGCGTTTGAATTTTTATTTGTAGAAAATGCATTAGCGGATTATTTACTAATGTGCTTTTATTGAATTGCCGATGTTGATTCCCTAAATTTCTGGCATAACATTTCATTTTTAATTTAAAATCAATTAATTAACAAAACTACGGTTAGGCTGCTTTAAAATCATAAACGCTAAAAATAGCAATTTATGGTAGCATATTCTAACCAGGTAGGGGAACCAGATTCTAAGTAAAAGTCGTTACTCTTACCAACTAACGTTTTTTACTGTTTAAAAAAAATTTAAAATGCTATTGTATCTCTCCTCTATTGTTTTTGGTGTATTAGATATGCCTTATATGGTGTATTAGATATGCTATGTATTAAATTGTATTTGTTTTTATTATTTTTTTATTAAATACTTTAATGTGATTTTATGAAAGATTTTTTTAGGTTTTAAAAATTTTTAAATATTTGTATTTTTATATAAATTTGCTAAAAATATTTTGAAATTACTTAAAAGAAATAAGAATATGGTTAAAACGATGATCTATAATTATTTAATATATTTATAAAGTTGAAAATTTCTGTTGGATAAAAAATTTTAAATCGTCTGTTTTATCATCTGTGTAAAAATTAGGAAAGGCTTATAGATTTTTGACTTTGTTAGATACTGTTAAAATAAATGTATATACTAGATTAGTAAGTCCATAAAAGATAATAAACGACTTTTTATTTCTCATGTATCTATTTCTTATGTAAAATTAGATTATGATTTATAAAATTATAAATAAAAATCTTATAAATTATTTTTTAATGCATTCAATCTAGTATTTTGTTGGGATATTATAATAACATTAAAAAGTCAAACAAATTTCCATATTTTTGATTATCGAACATTAAGTTTCAATGAATACGAAGCTAATATTTAAATTAGATTTTTAAAGCTATTAAATTTACCGTGGAATCATATTACGAATTCAGTGACTAGAAAAAAATGTAATGACTTTACATAATCGAATTTAAACTCTTACCCTTAATTCGAATAGTCATGTATCATTTTGATCGGTCCTCTGGGAATTTTCCAATCCTTTTTCCCTGTGCTCATTTCCCACCCTTATTTTTCTTACTCGCTGCAAATTAATTAGTGTAAGTGTAATAATTTTACTAAGAATTATTAAAATTGATGATGGAGATTTTAATAAAGTATTTTGTCAGATTTTGCTGTTGTTGCATTTGCTTAATTCCAATATCGCTTTCAAATAAGCTTCAGAGTTGTGCTTATTAAATTAAATATACAATAAAAATGTATTGAATGTTTTCTGTTTTGTTTTATGCCACCGAATATTGCTGAAGAAACTAGAAAAAAAAATATATAATAAAAAATTTAATTGTTAAGGAATGAATATGCTTTTCAATTATCTAATATAGCTATTATTATTTTGTTTATTTAATTATTATTATTTTTTGTGGTTAAGCTGTACTTTGTTTTAAGAATGTAACCCTTTTTCACTTTTATTTAAAAAATGCAATTTTATGTTTCATCATTGGAAAGAATTTTGGAATACATTTTTAATACGAGCAATTAACGAGCTAGTTTAAAGCGTGTATGAAATAATTCAAATATGGTCTAAATAGTAATATTATTGTATTCCATTATTTCATTACTTTTTTTTAAATTTATAGCTTTAGAAATTTTTTACTTGTTTCTTTAGTAATTGTTAAACTGCAAAATAGATTGATAAGTATTTTGTTTAGATTTTCAACAAGAAAAAAAAAATGCGATTGTAAATTCTAAGAATCTGGATAGAACAAATTTCATTTCGAGTTGTAATTTTTCAACTTATAAATCTTCCACGTAAATATGTTTAGAAGTGATATTGCACATTTATGAACTGCTCAAATTGTATATAGATCAACTTCATTCTGAAGAATGTTACAAAATTTATTACTACATCATTTATTTACAAAAAATTGTTGCATCTCTTTTTGACAACGAGTTTAAATGCATTCAATTTTTTTATTTTAATATTTTGATTTGCAATTTTTCCTTCTTATTTCACAGTGAAAGTCAAATCAAATCAAATAAAACTTATCTCAAATGATAAGACTGCATAAAAAGATATTCCCGTCATTCTTATAAAATAGATTTCAACCTGCATCTGCAACCACTTCTTGGCATGTCAAAATCCCTTTTATCTTCTCCAAAGCAATCACTTTCCCTGGACGAATGCCCAAGAAGAACCTTCATAGAATAAAAGTCTCCCTTTCCAGTTTTTAAATGGAAATATCACAGACATTTCGAATAATGGAACCATATCCAGCCCATCTTCCAAAAGGTTTAATTGATGAGAGGCAGCATTTTCTTTAATTAAATTGTGGATGGAATAATGGTCTTCCCCGGGTATCCATTACTTTTCCCGCGTTCCCAATGACAGATCTAATCCCAAGAAAGTGAGCTTGCGGTAATGGATTCAGTAAAGAGATGCATCGAACGGTCGGGGGTTTATTTATCTTGTCCTTCAAGGGGCTTTCTTTTCATTAGTGGGATTGGGAGGGATTGAGGAGCGGTAAAAGAAAAACAGTGTGTGGGATCACTTTTCCCTATTCTCCTTCTTCGTCTTTATTCCATTGTCTTGGCTCCTAAGTCCCAAGATCCAGAAAGTGATGGCGAGGTCTTTTTGGCTTTGTTTTTACACCGTGTTTGTTCACCGTGTTTGTTGTGTCCGGACGTGTTTTTATTAAATTTGATGTTTACTACTAATTGGATGCAGATAGTGTTTGGTTGTATAAAAGTGTGTTTTAAATTACTTGTGGTTGTAGAAAGGTTGAATCATTTTAAAATGAAAATAAAATTCTGATTTATCGTAATAAAGATTTGGTTTGGTTTGTCGCTCTACGGTCATTTTTGTGCACACTCTAGGCTAAACAGACCGGGACCTACAGTTTAATGTGGGTTCCGAACCACTTACAAACGTCCATGCTACCGCCATGATTCGAACGTGAAGCTTGTTGTATCAAAGGCCTATAGTAATAAAGAAGATATATTCTTTTTAGAAATATTCTTTGAACCGTTATTCTTCCGTTATTAGCACTTAGAGAATATATGAGTGCACCACGTTCAAGTTAAGAAGAGTACATAATGTAATAATGTTCAAAACTGTGATATATGAATATTTAATTTTTTAAAAAGAAATTAAATGTAATTAAGCGTATTGCGCAATTTGGGAGAATTAAAACTAATGAAAAGTATTGTATATCAGTGATGTATTATTTGACCTTGGCCATATTTAAATTAGAAATGCAAGTGTAAGAAATTCTTATTCGGTTTCTGTTTGGCGGTATCGATCAATCACAAGATCTATGAAATGCTATCGTCCATTGCTTTAACACGTCAATGATACTCTGGCCAACGTAAAGTGAATACCGATTGCCGGAAACCAAACCAATGCGGGGGGAGATGCGCACCATTAACCCTTATCCCCTTCCATCCAATTTTATTCCTATAAAATAGATTGTGGCTTCTTTTTCCACGATGTCACCACAAGACAAAACCCTGTGTTCATCCGACCCATAAGCCACGCCAAAACATCACCTTCACCAGAATGATGGATGGCCAACTTTTCCCAAACACCTGAATATCATTCATTCTTCATGGTATTTTCATCCTCCAAGCTACCCATGCCGCTCTCTCTGTCTATCCGATATCACTCTCGCGTATCTTTTCAAAGGACACATAGGGGGAAGGGGAGACCGAAGATTGGAAAGCAAATAGTGTGTGGGGTTGTCCGCAATTTTAGATAGAAAAATCGTCTGTCCTCGACTCAGTAATCAGCACCGTCAACAACAGATTCGATTTATTTTAGCTGTTTCTGCTGTTCCTCCAGAGAGATGCGCAAGTGGTCGTGATTAAAGGAGATCTTTGGGCAAATGTTGCCTCTTCTTTTATTTTTGCCTTCATCAATCTTCTCCATGGCCGCCTCTCCGAAAGTCCTTGACTTCGAGAGGAGGGGGAAGTTTCTTGAACTTCATCTTGGGATCTTCTTCCTCTTCTTTTCTTTTTCCATCTGCTGCTTTTATCTTCTCGATGGGTACTCCCGTTTAATGTAGTGCATCTGCTTTGCATTGCTTAGATTCTCCTCTTATGGAAATGTTTACAGTTTATGGAGAAGATTGTCGTCGGACAAGGAGAGGAAACATAATAACAATCGGTATTTAAAAAAATTTAAGTGACAGAATTTCGAGATGTACTGTATGTGTTACGATACTGTTTTTGTATTTAAGAATGCGTCTTCAGTATTACTAATTAGATGTCTTTGTTTAATGTAGTGCATCTGCTTTGCATTGCTTAGATTCTCCTCTTATGGAAATGTTTATAATTTTTATGGAGAGGTTTGTCATCGGACAAGGAAAGAAAATATAATAACAATCGGTATTTAAAAAAAAAAATTAAGTGACAGATTTTCGAGATAGATGCATGATGATACTGTTTTTGTATTTAAAAATACGTCTTCAGTATTATTAGATGTCTTCGTAAAACTTAATACGAACTGAAATTTAAAAACAATATTTTCAAACACTGAAGTAATAACAAAGGGAATTCTCATTTTTATTATCTTAAATTATTGAAGTTAAAATTTTGTTGTCTCATTTCAAAATTTATTATAGAAATAAATGCGTTGCTGTTTCTATTATGTGAAAGTAGTAGACAGTGTACTTTGGCCATATCTGATGAGGCCCATTTGGGTCTATTTGAGCGGAAGATTTTAAGGGATGGAGGTGTTAGAAAAAATGATTGTTGAAGGAGATGGTACAACGCAGAAATATATAAATGCTATAAAGACCCAGATATTATAAAATTTATTAAGATAAATAGATTAAACCGGGCTGCACATATATTTAGTATGAATGATTTAAACCCTGTATAAAGGCTTGTTTTGACAAAGCCAGAAGGACAGAGTGGAAGAAGATGACCTAAGTTGCGATGGATAGATGCAGTTGAAAAAGAGTTTGCTTTACTAATGTTAAGAATTGCAGGACCAATGTCACCCAAAGGAATGCACGGAAATTTCTTAAAAGGAAAGTCTTGGTCCACTCTGGGCTGTCATGCTATTGATAATGATGATGAATTGACAGTGTCTCTGCCTAATAGGAGATTTACGGGTGTCTTTTACAGATGATGGACAAACGCAGAGGACACATTTTTAAATTGTCCCCAGGAATTGTTACTCTCTCTTACTGAGAAAGCATTATTACAATCAAAACGAAAATACTCATTGCCCTGAATTGACTAATGTTGTTTGATTATATCTGATCCATAAATTGAAAAATTAAAACCAGAACTTTTAATGTTGTTATAAATAATTTCTATTTGTTTCTGTGGCTTTTAATTTAAATCACACCTACACTTATTTTACTTCCACCTAAAATAAATGTGGTTGATGGCACAAATTATAACTGCAACCTGCCACGTAACTTTTAATTTTCGTAAAGTTATTTTATCGAAAAAATTCCTTAATTCGAATTGCAATGAAGAATAAAAAAAAAAAAAAAAAAAAGAACATCACTTTTCCGTAATTAGATTCTAATGAGTGCGGGGATAAGGTTTTTGGCGATAAAAAAAAACGAAACTTACGATTAAATTACCGATTGGCTAATAATTATCATTCCGTAATGTGGCGCCATACTTTTATATCTGTTACAGAAGTTCATTGCGGGTGGTTATGCTAAATGTTTTCGGTAAAGGGAAGGGGAACCAGAACTATTGGAGAAAAATGAATGGCTAAAGGGCAAATATTAATGCGATTTTCCAGATTTTTCATTAGATTAAAAAAAAAAAAAAATAGAAACCGCTCCGCCAATTCTAATGAAACAACTCCACACTGCTGAAAGTCATTAACTCTTCGATTTTTTATTTTATTCTATTTTGTTATTTTATCTCTCCCCTTTCTCTTCACTGCAATATGCTGTTGCTTTGCACAGACGTCATCTTTGCTTTAACGGGACATAGATACAGTTAGACTTCTGGAACCCATTTTCCTTTTTTTTTTTCAAAACAACTCATTAATTTTTTTTTCTTCTCGTGTATTTATAGGCTCGACGCCAACGTGCAAACGATTTTTCTGTTCTTTGGTTTTCCCAAGACACTCTTCAAGACAACCGCTTTTTTTTTTTCAGTGTGCTTATTATCTTGACATTTGAACATTAGAATGTTGGAATGTGACGTTCCCATTCAAATCGAATTAGCCTAACGTTCCTAATAATTTCCGTCTGATGCGTCTTTAAGTTGGCTTCCTTTTTTGGAGCTTTTTCCTCGTTATCTCTTTTAATTGGATGGCATTATTTTGCGCTGTTTTTATTTTTTTCTGTGTGTTAAAATTTATTGTAACATATTATAAATGTGTATTAATAATTTTTTCATTTTGTTTTTGCTACTCACACGTAAATCGCTTTAAGTATTTGATAAATGATTATAATAAATTATGAACTACTTATAATGTATTAATGTTCTTTTTTTTTTTTTCCATTTTGCCCTTTAGAGTGTAATTTTTTATATTATGTTTGTATTGTTTTCCTCTCGAGAAAAGATAATAATTGAAAAAATAAGTTGATGTTTCGTAAACAATTTTTTATATATTTTACTCTTTATATCATTTATTTATAATATATAATTTAAATTGGATAGTTATTGCATAATTTAAATTGGATAGTTATTGCATAATTTAAATTGGATAGTTATTGCATAATTTAAATTGGATAGTTATTGTATAATTTAAATTGGATAGTTATTGTATAATTTAAATTGGATAGTTATTGTATAATTTTAAATTATTGTATAATTTAAATTGGATATATTGTATAATTTAAATTGGATACTTATTGTATAATTTAAATTGGATACTTATTGTATAATTTAAATTGGATACTTATTGTATAATTTAAATTGGATAATTATTGCATAATTTAAATTGGATAGTTATTGTATAATTTAAATTGGATAGTTATTGTATAATTTAAATTGAACAGTTATTGTATAATTTTAAATTGAACAGTTATTGTATAATTTAAATTGGACAGTTATTGTATAAATTTAAATTGGACAGTTATTGTATAATTTTAAATTGGATTGTTATTGTATAATTTAAATTGGATAGTTATTGTATAATTTAAATTGGATAATTATTATATAATTTAAATTGGATAGTTAATTTAAAGTTGGGTTGATTTACACATAGAGTAAAAATATATTATAAAATATTTTTTATAGGCTTATAAAAACAATTTGCTTATGTAAAACTATAACTATAATTAATAATTACTTTTACGTGTAGTTTTTTAATTAGAAGAGTAATTATACTGAATTATGAAAATTTTAAAGATGGATGTATCAAAATTTATACTATTTAAAAGTGTTGATAGTTTCAAAAAAATAACAATCACGTTTACGCTAATAGTTAAGCATGAATCATATCATACTTTTACGAGATTTTTGGTTTTTATTGAATAAGTACGTAATAGAAGAAGGAGAGAAAAGAACACTCAAATCGCCTTCCTCTCAAGCAGTGTAAAATATTCATGCAAAGTGGACGAAACTGATATAAATAAATAAAACATTATCACTCCACTTTCGTTTCCCGTATCTCCTCCTCACGTACCGCTTTTTTCCCACCTACTCCTGCAATAACTTTCACTACTTCCATATCAATTCAATTGGACCTTACGAGCCCTGTGCCCCCCAATGGGTCCCCGGAGATTGAGCCAAGATTCACTGCGATAGAAAAGGGACCTTTACCGTTCTAGCCCTTGAATGTTTTATAGCTTACCATTCTGGCACGGATGTACGATGGCTTTTCTTTTCTGTGTCGGATTTATGATGCAAAAGGAATCCCTTTGAATATATAACCCTTACCAAAATTGGCGACTTCTCGCCAAGGTCAAAAAGCTTTCTGAAATTATGCATTTATCACTCTGAGAAAGAGATGGTATTTCGTGGTTTGGTGGATATTTTTCCTTGGCCTGTTTTATTTTTATTAAATGAATTCTTTCTATCACAGCTGATTAGCAAGGCAGGATGCACCCAAACTCTCTTGACCTCCTTTTCCCCATCGATGGAGTTATCGGATATTTGTTCTTTTAATGTATCGATATTATTTCTGTATCTGTTTTATTACCACAGTTTGTTATAATCGGAAAAAAACAAAAAAAAAAACAGGATTCACGGTTTTGGAGTTTCTTACGTCAAACTTCCAAGGAGATAAAAAAAAAACTATTTTGATGTTGTTGCGATTGCTGCCCAAATATAGATTGTTTTTGAAAATTTATACACTGATGGGGTTGTACTCTGTTTATTTATAAATTAGTTTTGAGACATTCCTACATAATGTGTTTTTGCAAACATTCTTTATTTCTACGTTCAGAATTGAGTGATTTATTTTCAGTTTTAGATTTTTCTTGTATATTTAATGAAACAGAAATAAAATATTTTAAAAATTTATTTCACATCTCTAGATGTACGAAAACAAGGTCTGTTATTTATTACTTTCTTGATACCAAAACTTATATGAAGTGGAATTTTCTTTAATGATGTCAACATATTCTTGACATAGCGTAGAATACATATAGGAATGTATTTAAACTAAATAAATCATATATTATGTTTTAGATTTCTATCTTTAGTGAGCATTACATGATGTTGTTGAAAGCAGATATTTTTGTAATTATGGTTTTTCCATTTTTTTTTTTTTTCTTGTTCATTTAATCTAAAGATTTTTTCTTATTTGTTCCTTCATAATATTTCACAATTTTGTGTATATTCATCCTTTTTAAAATGATAATAGAATTTAAATATTTTTTTTTAAATTTTTAACTATTGCCGATTTATTGATTTGAGCAACATTTTATATTCCTTCTTCAGTAAATTGCGGCCTGATGGTCAATTGGCTAGAGCTCAAGCCTTGATACCACAAACTTCAGGGTCGAATTCTGGTGGTAACACGGGTGTTTGTTAGTGGTTCGGAATCTATATTAAACTGTTGGTCCCGGTCTAATTAGCCGGAGGTGTGCACAAAAATGACCGTAGAGCGACAGACCAAACCAAACTTCAGTAAATTAATTGTTGTTTATGTTTGGAAATGTTCTTTTCTTTTTGCTTTTGCTTTTTAGTTTCTAAACCTAAAATGCATCTAATAAAAATTCGAAAGTTAGAGCAAATTCTTATATTTCAATTACTTCTAATCTTATTCTAGTAGCATTTGTTTCCAACAAACATTGGGAATTATTATGTTAATTCCTCTCAGTTTTACCAAAACTCGAAGCTCTTTGTGTATTCTCCACCTTTTTTACTTGCATACGCAGGGCTTCGTTTGCCAAAATAAAGCTTTCATCAATTCTTCACCATCTCATTACGTGGCAACAATAGAAAGCGAGGAGGTTCATTATCGCCTCACAAAAGCTCACGGCGGAAAAATTATGCCCTGGTAATGAGCCCATTCCTCCGCATTCCCGAAGACCTGGTGAGAGATATTGTTCCCGGCTTTCCTAATCTCTTCACTTCATGCAACAGTCCCCTGCTTTGGACTTGAAAAGCTCAAAAGAATGCGCGCTGCTCGCAAAGTGGAATCGGGTGAGATTTATGCGTCGGAAAACAATTTTTATTTTATTTTATTTTTATTATTATTTTTTTCTTTTACAACGCCGATAAAAGACTTCTGCGCGTATCTGTGCAGTAGCAGCGGGTAGTAGTGCTCTTGACCGTAAAATGTAAGCTTTTTTCAAAGAGCGGTTTCGATTTTAAGTGGTTATAGGGAAAAACCTGATGGTGCCACTCATGCTAAAGATTTTATGTGCTGAGAAAGTTTTTTGAAGACTCTTTGAAAATGATATGCGGTATTTTACTGATTAAAACTGCTTGGAAGAGAAATGATATCATATATATATATATATATATATATATATTTATAATTCTTCTGTACACGCGTTTGTCACTGAACTCTTCCTAAACGGTTTGACCGATTTTGTTGTAATTTTTTGTGTATGTTTGAGAAAACATGGAGAATGTTTTTATGTTATCTCCTTTGTTGTTAGTGACCACTAGATGGTGCTGCAGTATTTCAACTTGCATACCGTTCGAACGATATTCATGGAAATTAGTATGCATATATATTGGAACATACAGAATATATTCTGGATATGTAATGTTCTACAATGCTTTTATATGTAATGTTCTGCACATTCTTTTTTTTTTTCTTCTTTTTTTCTTGCAGGACGGCTGTTGGGGGGGGTCCTCTAGTGGTATGTATATATATATATATATATATATATATTTAAGTAATTGTATTATCAGGAAACTTGTATATTACAAAAAAATCTTTACAAACCGGAAAAGCTTTCTGGTTAACTTCTTTTTGAAATAAAAAAAAAATTAGCATGCAGAATTTAAAATTTCTAATGAATATTAAATTAAAAAAAAAAAATTAAAATCAAGTAAATAATTCCAAAAGTTTAATAGTTCAAATTTGAAAACTATACGAATTCGAATCTTTTAATCCAGATATAATTTGCATTTATAACTGGAGCTTATTTTCTGTATTACTTTAAAGATTATAATCTTTAAAGTGACTAAATTATAATTAAAGTGACCTTTAATCATATTTCACATATATTTCTTAGCTGTTTTACTTATTAGACATTTATTTCATATAATAATGCTTCGATATAGTATTTTACCGATGTAGGGCTTTGAAAAAATTTTCAGTATTGAATACGTGCCTTTTTCTATGTCAAACGATTCTTTATATAAATAAGCATTTTATACAGAAAAAACAAGTTTTAACATCAACAAAGAGTGGCAAGTTTCAAAATTTATCTGGAAAAAAAAATCACATCTTGTATTTTTATGAAACACAGATTCCATTAGTTTGCTTTATATAAAGAAAACGGTGTATGAGATTTCGAAAATAAATAAATAAATAAATAAATAATGCCACTGCAGCAATATTAAATATGTCCTCCCCACTGAGTCAATATCAGCAAGAACACTGTCTGCATCCTAAAGCAAAACAGCAATATGTGACCCAACGGCATCCCATAAAAAAATATCGGGATAAAAATCACCACGAGGGGACGAGTGATGAAAACAAGACTCGGCACAAAAACAACGAACCGATTATTTTTACAAGGAACTAACTTAACGGTGTGTGTTTGAAATCAGTCTCTGACTAGATTTCCTTTCTAAAAACACACACCGGTATCTGGTATCGGAAATGAATTATGAAATAACCTCAGGGACACAGTAAGGGAGAGGAAAATAAATCGGCAGTGTGGGGTTTATTTCTGCTTTCTTGAGAAATCGTTTGGTCCATCCCACCCACCCTCCTGGAAAACGATCAGCCCATCTTTTCTCAGTGCTCGCACGTGATTCACTTTAGATGTCCGTTATAAAACCATTATGATGAGCGATAGTGGGTATTGAAGATATGGAAAACCCCTGTCTGCCTTCGTTTTCTTTCGAAGCTTTCCTTTTCTTTTTATATGTAATCCCATTTTTGGAATATTCTCGGATGTTTTTCTTTTGTCCTGTGTTCTTCTCCCTTTAAAGAGTTTTTATTTTTCTCTGTTTCATTGTGATGTGTAGGGATTTGGCTTTGTAAAGATTCCGAAAGGGATCGTCAGTTTAAGAGAGCTTCTCTGTTATTGTTCTCTCAAAACTTCCAATCGTATAGTAGTGTTCGGAAATATTTCATATTTATGAACCTGTTTCCCCCTTGAGATTTCGAAAATATCTTATTATTTAAGAATCTTTTGAGATATGTTTTATTGTTTAAATCATCTGGTAAAGCGTTTTAGTTAAATTTTCGAAATGATATTTTTTATTGCAAAATGGGTTAGAAACTTTGTGCCTGGTTTTAAATTATTGATTAAAATAGGGATTTAAGGTTTCAAAAATTCTTTTAAGATTAAAAATTGAAAGCAGTTAATAATCATTTTGAATTTTCCAGTCTCTTTTTTGGCTATTCAATCAACTGGCATAAATCCAATAACAGTTGACCACGATAGAAAAGTTTTCTAAGATTATGTTAATTACTAGAATGTAAAGCAGGGTGGCCTTTATATTTTTCCGGGCAGTGAGATTTATTACACTTTTACAAAATATATTTATTTTATAATGGCCAAAGTAGTGAAAACCAATGTATTAAAAAAAAAATACATTATTTGTGCATCCACATATTCAAAATTAACTGCCGAAATTATGAGAAAAAAAATAATTTTGATTTTAAAATAATATTCTTGCGCAAACAAATATCGCACTAGTAAAATAAATATTTTTTAAGGAATTCATTTTTTTTATTTCTTTCATATTTATATATTTTTTAATTTCATTTTGAGTGTTATATATTTCTTTACAATGTGCGTTTAGTATCATTATTATTACATTATCTATATTTACATGTAAAAATAATAGTAAACACAAAAATTAATAACTCATCGTGTTTCCATGTTTCACTCCAAAAAAATGTCTAGAGTGGGTCTAAATCTAATATGATGGATTTATCATTTTATATGCGGCCCGCGGAGTTAGGATGCATTTCCAAAAGTGGCCCGCAAGATCATTGGGTTGGCCACCCTGGCCTAAAGAGTGCAAAAACTAGAGTAGTGACAGTAAAGCGACAAACCAAATTACCCTCAGCTATCTGAAGTATTTTTCTTCACAATTATTTCAATCATTCTTTGTGTCTACTTATTTTTTGTAGCATTGATTGCATTCTGAACTATTGTAACGAAAGAGATTGCGATTTATTATTGGTAAAAATTTTAACTTATGTTAATGTACAAGTTTTCTAACTGTAATACTGTAGCATAATGAAAGAATTACTTTAAAGGAGGATTCATGTACAATTATTTTCTTAGATACTGCTTTGAAATAATTTTACCAAGGACAGACATTTTAAATCCGCATTATACTATTTATTTAACAACAACAACGGCTTATTTTTGTGTGTGGACATTATTTCCTGCTTTCTAACAACCACGTAGCATGCTCGTGCAGCCGGCATGTACCATCTGCCTGAATGTTTGACCCAGTCAGTACAACCCCAAATCCCGGAGAGAGACAGAGATAATCATGAGGATCGGCGGCTGCCCGGTCTCCAGTGAGATATGCGAACTGCGAGGAGCCAGATTAGCATCTGGTGACCTCCAGCGGTGAAAATAAAATTGCGAGAGTTAAAAAGTTAGGGAAAAAAAAAGAAAGAGAAAATGGATGATTATTAATAGCGAACAAGAGGGAAAATGAAAAAAAAAAAAAAAAAATCTCTCTGGCTGTGTGCTCTTGCAGCAACACGACATGCTCCGCCACCACCTCAAAACCGCAAAACCCACAAAAAAAAAAAAAAAAAAAAAAAAAAGTGGGAAGAAATGAAGAGTGAAAGAAAGAAAAAAAAAAGTAAATAATAATCAGTAGTAAAGTGAATTTAGAACTTGTTTAAAAGGGGGGGAAATATGGAACTGTCAAACCGACAGCAAACCGCCATGTTTTTACTTTTATTGAATTTTTAGTTTGATGTTTCTCATTTCATTCTTTTATCATCAAATAACATCAGGACATATTTTAAAGATTATGTCTGTGATATAAAAAATTATAAGGTTATTTTTATCATATATCTTTTAAGTCTGATTAAAAGATTATTTCATAGTACCCATGCTGTACGCGTGTGATGAATTAAAGAGTCGCAATAGTCGTCTTGTTGATATTTTTACAACAATATTATGCATGTAGCGCAAATTTAGAGATTACATTTTATTTTTCTTCCTTGTGTAAAAGCATTAAAGGATGGAAGATAGATGCGAAATGTAGCAAATAAAATATCGCTTAAATGACTACATAAGGTGAAATCTGTACTTACTAGTATTGTTTCTTAAATGTAGGAAAATATTTAATCCTAATAACACAAATATACTTGGTAGATTTACTTAGAAATTACTACACAATACTTATTACTACACAACAAGGATATAAAAATGTACATTAACTTGGAAATTACTACACAATAGTACATTACACAAATGTACATCAACTTAGAAATTACTACACAATAGTACATTACACAAATGTACATCAACTTAGAAATTACTACACTACACAACGAGGTTACTCATATACATCTACTTAGAAATTATCACACAATACTTATTACTACTCAAATGTACATCTACTTAGAAATTACTACACAATATTTATTTCTACACAATTGTACATCTTAATTACTACACAAATTTACAATATTATTACACAAATGTAAAACTACGTAGAAATTACAAACAATGAAGTAATATTTGGATATAGGGCTGTAAAAATTCACATTAAATCGTAATTATGTATGGTGTTATGGTTTTCAAATTATAGACATTAAAATAGTTTTTTTATTTAATCAAGAGATCTTTTTGAAATATTTGCCCATTAGCAAAATATTACGAAGTTTTCCGGAACGTTGCCATTGCCTATTAATAGAAGCTTTTTTATGTGTATATTTTTAATGATAACAAGGCTAGGTGTGATGTTTCCATTTTATTACTGCACTTAATGCTGTTTGTACACATTACGGTTATCTGTTTATTCAAGATAAGGTGCGTGTTTTCTCCTTACCGTACACTTTGCTGAACTTCTGTTTGATGTTCTGAAGGTTTCTCTATCTTGGACATTCTTGATATTTCATGTATTCCTATTATTGACATGAGGAATGTTTAGTTCTGTTTTGTTTGTTCGAGATAGCATAAAGTGTATTTTTGGAAATTATTAGAGGTTTTGCATACCGTATGTTAGTTACCGTAGGACGTCCGTTAGCTTTTTCTCCCTAGCGCGCATGCTCATAGGAAACATAATTTCCTATGAGCATGCGCGCTAGGGAGAAAAAGCTAACGGACGTCCTACGGTAACTAACGTACGGTATGCAAAAAAACTCTATTATATATAACTTTATAATACTTAGTCTTTTTTCTACATGTGTTTCGTAATTTTTGTTTTAAATCAGTTTTTAATCAAATCAATCTTATTTTAATGACTTATGCACCTCAAAAATTTAGTTATCATCAAAATATTATTTTTGAATTAAAGTTGTACAATTCTTTTGAGAGATGTGAAAAATTGGTATTCATTGCAATATTTTAAAAGGTAGAGATTTGAAATTGATTAAGCATTTCCGAATAATTTTTCTTTATTGTTCTAGAATTAAAATATTTTAAACCATGATTTTCAACTGGAATTAAATCATTAGAAAAATTAAAAATATTTGTTTTTTAATGCAGATTATATACAGCAGTGTATTATTTACTATCTCATATTAAATAAATTTTTATAATTATTCATAATAAAGTTTAGTATATAATAGTTCTAGTACTCTGATAACTTTGCTGCCTTAAGTTTGTATTGAGTTAAATCTGTTGTAGTTCTAATGCAGCTGGCAATACAGAGACATTTAAATTTGTCATAAGCAAGGGCTGCACCTCTGTTACTCATTTAGCACTACCCAAGGGGCACATGTAGCTTGAAGATATGCTACGGACGCGAGTAACACTACCCCCACACAACGCTCTACGATCTTATTAAACCGGGACCTACGGTTTAAAGTGCATTCCAAATCACTACAAACATCCACTGCCGAGACTCGAACCCGAAACCTGTGGTACCGAACGCCAGAGCGCTAGCCAGCTACTCCGCCATGAAGTTAAATATAAAACAAAGTAATTAATTTTTTTTCAATTTGTAAGATAAGTTTAGAATAAATATTGAAGACTGTTTTCATCTGCAAATGACTCGTGACCAAAGATGGCGCGAAACCGCACAGGAACAAGCTCTGCATCTCTGAGACATCAGTATCCAGCTCCTCGCCTCGACATCGTCATCTCTGAACTCCACCCCCACCGCAGCACGATGAATGACAGTTTCTGGCGCCACAATCATCATCCTTACGACTTCTCCGCTGCCTTTTTTTTTTTTTTTTTATTTTATTATTATTTTTTTACGTGTTTATTCCATTTTTTTTTTTAACCTCCTCCGCCCTCGTTGAGAGATACTACAGCGCCAACGCCCAGCGTGCACCCCTGCCTCCTACCCCCTCCTCCTTTTTGATTTCCAGTTTTGGTGGTTTGCAGATGTGACCTTTTGTAATTCCCTTAACGCGGAAATTCTCTTCTCTTCTTTTCGGAAACATCTGAAAACTTTTTGCGCATTTCTTATGTATGGGCCGGCGACGAGTGGCTTTTCCTAGCGCGTGGGATGTGGATGTTACTTAAATAGAATTTGTTGAACACACACACCCTTTTTATTATTGTTTTCCCTGCATCAATGAAATAAGTGTAAATTTAATATTCTTCACTCTTTTTGCTTGTAATGGATCCTAAACTTTCCTTTTTAGCATGTGGTGAAATATATAAATGTGTAAATAAAAAGAATTGGTATAAATAATAAATGTAAAAATGGGTTTTGTTGAGAAATAGGCTCGTGAATCGAAGATTTTATTTAGAAAATATATTTGATGTGATGAAGACATTTTTTGAAAATTTTATTTAAAAAATTTAGGCTTGGTCCAAATTTAGTGTTTTGTCTGTCGCCAAATTTTTTACATAATGGATTTTAAGAAAAACTCTTAAAATGACCCATGTTTTCTTTTCTTTAATTTAGCCATTTATAATTTTATTGTTTTTTTTCTAATGCAGTTGGTAATATATAGACAATTACCTTTTTATGCCATAAGCAAGGGCTGCACCTCTGTTACTCATGTAGCACTACCCAGGGGAAGATACGGTACGGACGCGAATAACACTACCCCCACAACGCTCTGCGATCATATTATACAGGGACCTACGGTTTAAAGTGGATTTCGAACCGCTACAAACATCCATGGCAAACCTGGGACACAAATCCAAAACCTGTGGTACCAAGTGCCAGAGCGCTGGCCATCACGCCATATATGAATTCATATTCTTATAAATATTTATTGCAAAAAAATTAATTATGAAAAACTTGTTTACATTTGTGCCGCTTTTATTGATTTATAAACTGTAAATGTTGAAATAGCGTTTTAAAGTATTCGGCAAATAATAATAATAATAAAAGTACAACGGTATTATTTGCAACATTTGACCTGAACGATTTCTCTCTTACCCTCCTCCTTTTAGAAAGTATTCTTAGTGTACTTCTAGGTTGGGCGATGACTTGATTTCGATTGTGGGCAATTGGTGCTAATATATATTCGTTCAATTGCCACCATATGTCCAAATTTAGTGTTTTCGTATATCGGCAAATTTTGTTACGTAATGGATTTTAAGATAAACTCGTAAAACGACCCATAGGTTTTCTATTTTTAATTATAGGTTTAATTAAACCTATTAAGTATAGGTTTTTAATTAAGGTCATAGTATAGGTTTTCTATTTTTTAATTTAGCCATTTATAATTTTATTGTTCATATTTGAATTTATATTCTTATAAATATGTATTGCAAAAAAGTAATTATGAAAATTTGTGTACATTTCTGCCATTTTTATTGATTTATAAACTATAAATGTTGAAATAGCGTTTTAAAGTATTCCGAAAACAATAAAAGTACAACGGTATCACTTACAGCGTTGAAAGATTTCTCTCTTCTCCCCTCCTCCTTTTAGAAGGTATTCTCAGTGTACTTGTAGGTAGGGGCGATGACTTGATTTGAATTCTCTGGATTTCGGATCAGTTGTGGGCAATTGGTGCGTATAATATTCGCTCAATTGCGCTTCTGATGCACGTTTTTTTCACAATATTTTTTTCTGTGCTTTCCCCTTATATCTCTCCCTCTCTTTTTTTCTTCCACTCACCCCCTTAAATCTTCGATCAAAAATCCATGCGTTCTAGAGCGGAAGATAGGGAGAGCGATTTAAAAAATGTCACGTTCCTTTTTTGCATTCTTTTTTTTTTTTTTTTTTTTTTTCAAACTTTTTATAAATGCTCTGCATACTCGGGTTTTTTTTTTTTTTTTCTTTCTTTCTTTTTTTTTTTTTTTTCTATCCCACCGTCCCTTTCATTGAGAAAAGCGATGCCGAAAGATCAGATGCAGTTGTGCTCTGATTTTGCGTTTGATGTTGAGTTCGATCGATACCGACCTCCATAATTTTTCACTGAAAATAGGTGCACGTCTGTCGCCTTTGACGATTAATTCTTGTTTCGTCCGATATTTATTTTAGTATGGGATGTGGCCGGTATTTATTTTTCAATAAAGTTTTAGAGCAAGTGGATAAATATTTAAAGCTGTCGAACTTATTGAAATAAAATATCCCTTTCCTATTTATCTTCAAAATATCGAGTTTCGCTTATTGATTTCTTGATACCTTTGTGGGGTCTTGGTGATACTCTTGTGCTCAGTGTCACAGGTTTCGGGTTCGAGTCTCGTCGGTGCCATGGATGTTTGTAGTGGTTGAAATCCACGTTAAACCGTAGGTCCTGGTCTAATTAGCCCAAAGTGAGCGCAAAAGGACAGTAGAGCGACAAACCAAACCAAATTTAGTATCACAGAGTTCAAGTTCGAATGCTGGTGGTGTCATGGATGTTTGTGAGTGATAAGGAATCCACATTAAACTTTAGGTCACAGTCTAATTAGACCGAAGTGTGCAAAAATTACCGTAGAACGACAAACCAAACTAAACTTCAGTAAATTAATTGTTGTTTTATGTTTGAAATGTTCTTGTGTATTAGTTTTTAAAACTAAATGCATCATAATAAAAATTCGGGTGCCCCAGGTTTCGGGTTCGTGTTCTGGCGGGGCCATTGATGTTTTTAGTGGTTCGAATCCACTTTAAACCGTAGGTTCCGGTCTAATAGGATCGTACAGCGTTGCCTTGAGATTTAGTTAGTCTTCAGCCCTTCATGTTCCTCACTAAAAGTGAAGCTGCATATTACCCTTAGCCCTTGCCCATTTACCATCGTCACCTGGTGTAGGCTTTCCTGCACCAGGGAGATTAGTAACAACAACATAACCTTGATGTTTAAGACTTAAAGAACCCTATACATATTAGAAATAATAATAATTGCATAAATTGATACACAAAATTATTCAAATATATTTTTATATCACTTTATACTGATCATGATTAAGAAATATATAATTCCATCTTATAGCAAACAGCAATGCAATTACCTTCATATTTATATTTGCTCGCATTATAAATTAATATTATAGAAAAATGTTACTTTTTTTTTCTACACTTAAATAATTATGTCATGTTTACAAATGAATTATTAAATAAAAACAATGAATTATTTAAAACAAATTGTGGTGACAAATGGGAATAATAATTTCACCCGAAATAGTTTTTGCAAAATAGAAACATTAATAAATTTAAAATATCAGAATTCATTTTGAATTGCTTTCCTATAGATACAAATTGATTTTATTGATTGATCAGTCAATTTCAATCAGCATCAATCCTATTTGAACATCAACTCTTCATCACACAGATAGATATTTTAAACTATCAGAGTTG
Source organism: Caerostris extrusa (assembly GCA_021605095.1). Taxonomy (NCBI): domain Eukaryota; kingdom Metazoa; phylum Arthropoda; class Arachnida; order Araneae; family Araneidae; genus Caerostris; species Caerostris extrusa. The sequence goes on from BPLR01009286.1 coordinate 23,739, forward strand.
CTTTATCTACAGCAAGGGTCATCAAACTTCGATCCGGTTTGAAAAAAAAAAAAAAAAAAATTATTGACCCGGTCTGTTTTTGCTGTTACATAATTTTAATAAGATAAGTAAAAAAAAAAAAAACAATGCTTATTTGTTGAACCGTATGTAATATAATATAGATAATTTTATAGTCAGATTGTGTGTTGCCTGTATAACATTTTATTGCCATAACGTCAAAGAGATTCGCTTTTTATTTTTTGAGTTCTTCATTAGCGCAACAGCTCCATAGTGATCCAAGGCCATCTACCTACTAGCAGATTCTCGAGACAGTTGATGTTTTCTTTTTTTACGGGGTAGGGTAGGCAGCCCTGCGCCCAGTGATCTACAGTCAAAATAAATGCGAATCAACGGTTTAAATTGATTCCGAACCACTACAAACATTTATGGCATCACCAGGACTCGGACAGGAAATCTGTGGCACTGAGCGCTACTCACTCGGCCATCAGGCCAGATTTTATCTTAACAGTACAAATTTGATGGCTAAATATTATATGAAATATAATGTTTAAAGGGGCCTGATGGCCGAGAAATTAACACTCTGGCGTTCGGTGCCATGGATGTTTGTAGTAGTTCGGATTCCACTTTAAACCGTAGGTCCCGGTCTAATATGACTGTAGAGCGTTGGGCGTAGTGCTGGCAACCCTACCCCGTAAAAAGAAAGCATCTCCCATCTCGAAAATGTGCCAGCAGGCAGACGGCCTTGGTCCACCATGAGGCTGTTACGCAACTGATGATGATGATAATAATGTTTAAAAGTTTAATTTAGTTAACAATACAACCTTCTTGTTTATCGGCGATTACAAGATTTTGGCCTATTTTATTGGATTTGTAACAATTTTTGTGAACTTACTTCACTTTCTCCATAAAGATAATTATTTTTTAGGTAGTAATTTAACCGCTTTAAATATTATTGGTATAAAGATGTCTTACATTTTTCTGTGGACTCTTAATTTCGATTCGAAATTCGTTGTCGAATGCCGATATCAACTACTTTGGTGGCTACTGGTCTATATCATTTTCCGTCATTTATTTCTGAATTTCTCGCAACTGATTCAGCTTGTCCCAAAGTATATGGGCTTCGTTGTTATTTGTCAACGAATCACGCAAGATAACACTCCCAAAAACGTATTCATTTTCCGAAAAGCACACAAATAGATCTGGTATCCGGTACCCGAAATAGATCGCTCAAGTTTGACCAGCACACCTTTAAGGCGCTTTTATATCCTGTTGAAAATATCCAACTCAGAAGATCTATTTCTGCATGCAGGATTTACACGGCTTTATCGATGAACTTTATCCATCTGTTGGTAAATGCAGTTGCGCATCCATTGCCAGTTTCCGTTTACGAGCGTGTAAAACCTATCTAAATGGGAATCGCCCTTCGTCCGCCGACAAGCTTTTTCCGCGGGGATAAAATAATGTCCCGCTCTTCTGCTGCGTTATTAGCATTTTTAGGGTCTCAATATTGCGCCTCGCCATCTGTGGGTGGATGGAGCACAGCTTTCAGATGATAGAAGGAAGTGTTCGACAATTTTTCGGAAGTAAAGTTTCTAAGCTTTACGAATCGGTGAGTGGAGGGTGTGATTTAAAAAAAGCATATTTATGGCGGTTGCTTTTACTTTTTTTTTTTAAGGCTGTGGTAAATCATTGCTTCTTATCGGCGAAAAGCGATTCCTATTCGGGGAGAATTTTTGGTTTTTTAAGATTGGTGGATAAGAGATTTCTTTTATTTTATTTTATTGGTGGTATCTTTTAAGAGGGTTCATAAATTTTAGTTGAAAGATACAAAGTACATAAAAAAAAAAATGTAATATTAGAATGAAAAAGAAACTCTACTCAGACATAAATTATAAGATGATGTTAGTATCGCTGGTGTAATGTATATCGTGCGGGGGATGATTTGAATTTATAAAGTATTTTTTGCTACATCATAGCTTCGCAATATAATAAAAAGAGTGTTGTGTTTAATCCTTTCTTACAGTGCGGGACGGTCATCCTAAGAGTGCTACTCATGGATAGATGGAGGGAAAGGGGTGGCAGTATCCGTTGTGATGAATAAGAAGTCTGGCTTACAAAGGTGCCTTCCGGGAGGACTTGAATACATTTTAAAAAATCCTATGGGAGAAACCCTGAAAACCCCACCAAGTAGTGCGATTCACGAGGCAAAATCCTGAACATCACACAAACGCCATCACATTAGCCAGGGATTAAAATGCTCATGAGGGTTCATTGAGGGCCTGATAATACTGATTGCTCTCTGGCTCTCAGTACCACAGGTTTCAGGTTCGAGTCCCGGTGGTACCATGGATGTTTGTAGTGGTTCGGTATCCACTTTAGAGTAGGGTCCCGGTCTCATATGACCATAAAGCGTCAGAGCCCAATCAGACTTCTCATCATCACATCATTCCCAAACTGTAAAGGGGCAACTCAGCTCTAGGCACAGTGATGTGATGTGATGTGGTGTAATAGTAGTAGTAGTACTAGCAGCCCTAATGCTCACCACTGGCGCGCGTTGCCACTGAGTTACGAGTCGGTCATAATAAAGAATTTTTGTGTAATTGTTGTAATGAAAATATCATAATTTTAAAACTTATCCTGTATTCTGAATATATTTATTTAATTGAAATAGCCTTACCAGATTTAACAATTATCATTAGCGTTAATTTTTTCTACCAACAAACTTGGTATATACTCAACAATTTTTGTAAACTTTGACTTTGTTAACTATAATTGTATCACATTGTTGCCTTGCAGTTTAATTTTTATTCCATATCATAATATCTGCATATTTATAATGATACTTAAACAAACTTTGAAATAAAACAAATTTCTCATCTTTAAATGTAGCCTTGCTCATAATAACTTCAATAACAACCACCATTTCATTCTGGTTATTAAATGCCTTCCTTAATGGTACTGTTTTCCCACAAAATGCGTTATTTAATTAATTCTATGAGTAAATTGCCCGGGATGATTACATTACTTGCGTTAAGTTCTCTGTTTAGTTGCGTTAGAATAATTTATGCTGGGTGTGAACAGCAGTTACTTGGGCGTGTTTATTTCACACCAAGATGCCTTTAACATTAATTAATATTAACGAGATTTTGGGGTGACAATAGTAGAACTTCCAATTTAATAAAAAAATATATGGTGCTTTTTTATAATAATTATCAGCAGTTCATATTTTATATAACTTTTATAGTTTTGATATGTTCTCGTACTTAAAAAAATAGTTTGATTTTTTTAAATTTCTTTGTCGAAAGCTTCAGCTCACGTTTGGGAAGTGTTCGTTTTTATTTGTTCGTGTATAGGTAGCATTATTTCTCATTTCTTTCTATTAAAAAAAGTAAATAAAAAAAAAAATAAAAAAAAAAAAAAATTTCAGGTAAAGCTTAATAAATTATAAAGGGGGCCTGAATGGCCGAGTGTCTAGCGTTCTGGCGCTCAGTGCCACAGGTTTCTGGGGTTCGAGTCCCGCGGGGCCATGGATATTTGTAGTGGTTCGAATCCACTTTAATCCGTAGGTCCCGGTCTCATATGACTGTAAGAGCTACTCGAAATCAAATCAGACCTGTACCTACGGGTGCTCCATCACAACAGAAGCTGCTCCTTTCCTTCAACCATGAGCCCATATGGGTTCGTGGGCTTGGTCTAGATGCCTACCAAGTGTGATAAGAAACAGCAACACATTATAAAGAAAATTTAAGCAGGATTTTCAGGTGGAGTTTTGGTTGGATCAAGAAGATATTCAGATGGATTTTTGTCAATTTTTTTTCTTCGAATTATTCATTACTTTTCTATAATTTCTTATTCATTATTAAATATAGTTTGGCCTAATATTTCCCTTTCCTCCATATGTATCAATCCGAGGGGTTCCCTAACTGTTTCCTATAAAGATATTACCAAAGAACTAGCTACATTTAGAGCTTTGGACGAATGATTAAAAATGGATGACCTATATATATATGTTGCGTCAATTAAATTTCGTTAATGGTTATTAGTAAATTGGGTTAAAAAGTTAATGAATCCCAAGTGGTCATTACGACCCGTTATCACTGCGAAAACCAATTACTGCAAACTGAATGCTCCTTCTCCATCATCCACTGAGCAAATCATCTTTCAGAAAGTTCTTTACCTACCGTGCTGCAAATCATTCATCCTCTTTTATACCCCTTTCTGTGCGAAAAACAGATTTGTTTAAAGTGCAGATTATAGTACTTAACCTGCAGCACTCCTTTCCAAAGACTTTTCGTGACATGTTATCATTAAATGACCACTTTTCTCTTCCCCTTAACTCCTCAATTCATTTACTGCCAGCGAAGGGAGAAAAAAATCCCTTTTCCCCATTCAACAGCATCTTTGCTATTAGTCGGCCTTTAGCGATCCTTTCCCCTCCCTCGGGTATTAAGTAGGATCTTTTGTTAATCCAGCGGGAAAAGCTCTGCTGGCAAATAATTGAGGGAAGGCAGGCAGGCAGGCCTTGTTTGTATTCGACTTATTGGCCCGCTATTGTTTGGCGGGGTGCAGACAGAAGCCTATGTAAAAAAAAAAAGATTGAGGGCGACGGCGTTGTGCAATGCTTAAAGAAAGTTGGGAAGGTTTGTTATGGGAGTAAAGCTTTTTTTCCCTTCCTCCCCTCTTCAATATGGGAACGTTGTTGGTATTTCTGGGCTTTTTATGTTCGCTGAGAGAGATTGATCGGTTGTTGTGTGCGCTTTATTGTAGGCAGAAAGTTTTAAGGCACATAAATCTGTTAAACTACGGTGCTATTTGGTTATCTATAGTGTGGCTTTATTAGGTTTTCATTTCACTGCATTAAAGGTTTATTGTAAAATATTGCTATTGTAAAATGCCTCAGATACACTCTCCATATTTTAAATATACATTTAATGTAGATAGGTATACTCCTCTGATTGTTGTTGGTTAATTAAGGGTTTTTTTTTTTTTTAGATAAAAATGCGTTTGATGTATTTATTTATATCATAAATATTAAGAACTAATTTAATTGTAAGCTCTGAACCATGCAAATTGGCTTAAAAATGTATATATTTGGGAAATTAGTTGTATAGGATAAAAAAATAATAAATTAGACACTTTTGCAAATAGTATATTGTATACAATACAGTTTTATTTACAGATACATATAAATTATACTAGAAAGTAATAATACCATAATAGTATAAGTAATATAGTGTAGCGTACTGTAATTAAAAAAGAGTAATATACTGTAATATAATAAATAATACTATAATAATATATAAGATTATTTTCTTTAAAATTTTTAATTTCATTATAGTTTGTTAAAATATTTAGTAGTAAATGCTTTTGTTTTATTTTTTTAATTTATCAATAATTACTACAAAATAGTTTCATATGCTTTTTTTTTTTTCTTTGTTACAGTTGAGAACATCTTCCAAACTATTTTAATGATGTATTTTTGCTATTTATGATCAAGTAACAAAAGAATCGTTTGTAAAGTAACAATCGTTCTTCCTTTAACTACTCTGTCATTTTTTTTTTCTCTCCTTATGCAGTCTTTTTTTTTACTCTATTATCGACTTAATATTAAATCAATTTTCTTTAAATAAACATATTTCTTGTGAAAAATCTATTTCTAAATCCATACATCACTATCTGAGCAACTTTACACCAACCCAACATCCTACCACACCCGCTTACATTACTTCAACTCCTGCGTGGCCGTTGCATTTTCAAATTTGTTTAATGTGAAGTAGCGTGCGATACATCATCTTCGCATTCCCGAATACTCCACAAAGAAACTTTGACCCAGAACGAACGATAAGCGCAGGGTATTTTCGGCAGCGCGGCTTCCTGTATTGGGAAAATTCTCGATCATAACAAAATTCATGGGCTTAGGGAATCGAGAGCCTTAGCAACCTGTCCCCGTTACAACAATTCCTGCCCATCAAAATGGCGGAAGTGGTGACGTCATCGCCCTGCGTCCGACACGCGCCTCGCTCGTGCCTGTCACACTCCCTGCAGTTATTTATTTTTTCACAGGTTCGGGTGCCCTTTTCGTTTCTCTTGCTTGTGTGTTCTTTTCCTTTGCATAGATAAGGGCGTTATCATTGACTGTTGTAGGATATGCGATTTCTGGTGAGATTAGCTTTTTTGAGCCTAATTACTGATGAAAGTCCAGAATAAGATGTTGTTCTTCATCATCAAAGAGGATGGATTTTTATTTTTTGTTATTGGTATTAGTTAATAGGTTGCTCTATTTTTTCCAGAAAACTCTCAAAATGTTGTTCGTGGAACGTTAAATTGCTTTTTATCTGTCATGATAATCTTATGGATTTGCAGAATGATGTAGACTGGAATGTAGTTCATTATTTTAAGCCGTTTAGTAACATTTATTTATTTATTATTATTATTATTATTATTATTATTTTTTTTTTTTGTCTTTTCATCTTGTTTTATATAAATTTCTAAATTTTATTTTTTCATGGCATCATGATTTGCATTTCAGACTTGGTAAAAATATTTCAGTGTGATTACTCCCATACAAAATATCGGTGGTACAATATTTCGGTGGAATGTTGGTCGTTAAATTGGTTTTTTTTTTTTATCTGGTCGTGATAATCTTATGGGTTCTCAGAATGATGTAGATTGGAATCTAGTTGGTTTACATTGAGCCAATTTAGTAACATTTATTTTTTATGCATTTTCCATCTTGTTATACATCTTGGATTTGTAAATTTTATTTTTCATGTTATCGTGAGTTGCATTTCAGGCTTCGTAAAATATTTCAGCGTTATATAAAACTCAAATGAATATTGTTTCAATATTTTTCACGGCTTTGGAGAAACATGTCCTTGTTCCTTAATCCAGTTATTATTAGTATTAGTTAATAGGATGCTCTATTTTTTTTCCAGAAAACTCTCAGAATTTCCGTGGAATGTTAAATTGCTTTTTTTTTTTTTTTATCTGGTAGTGATAGTCTTATGGGTTCGCAGAATGATGTAGACTGGAATCTAGTTTACTTTAAGCCGTTTACTAACATTTATTTATTTTATCTTTTCCATCTTGTTTTATAAGATTTCTAAATTTTATTTTTTCATGTTACTATGATTTGTATTTCAGACTTACTCCTATACAAAATATTGGATGTACTATATTTCGGTAGAACGTTGTTCGTGGAACGTTAAATTGCTTTTTATCTTGCCATGGTAATCTTATGGGTTCTCAGAATGATGTAGACTGGAATCTAGTTAGCTTACATTGAGCTGTTTAGTAACATGTATTTTTTATGCCTTTTCCATCTTGTTATACAAGATTTGTAAATTTTATTTTTCATGTTACCATGATTTGTATTTCAGACGATTCAGTAAAAGATTTCAGTGTTATGTCAAACTAAAATAAATATTCTTGCAATATATTCCATATATGGAAGGATCTATTTTCCATAACTTTGGAAAATAAGTCCTTGTATTGCCCTAAATCCTTGGTTGTTTACAAAAACGCAGTTTTGTTTTCTTGAGCTTGCGTCACATTCATCTCTGACAAGATCACATTCCACAGTGCTCGAACAGAAAAACACATTTTCTTGCGAGTTGGCTTGTACAATCAAATTGCTGTTTGAGATTATCTTGTCAGAAACAATGTGCACTATTTTTGTTTGTAGGTAGTATGTTTTCTGTCTTTCTGCAAGCAGTGGGAAGACACAGGTGTTAGAGAGCTGATTTTGTTGTTTATCCCCGATTGATTTATGGACTTGTCTTGGATTACTCAGAACACCAAATGTTGGTGTAAGTTGGTTGAACGTGGTAGATATTTTTCCTTCTTTTCTTTTTCTCCCCTTATTTCATTGCATGACGGATTTTGTTGAAATATAACAGTGATTCGTTTTTTACGTAAGCAAGGATTTAGAAAAATTATTTTATCACATAATAATTATAGTAGATTGTTATATCAGATATATATTGTTAATAAGAATATCAACATCTGCCACCTTTAAACTGTTGGTATTTTACTATTTCGTATCTGGGCCTGATGGCCGAATGGCGGCGCTCGGTACCACAGGTTTGAAGTTCGTGTCCAGGCCATGGCATGGACGTTTGTAGTGGCTCGGAATCCACTTTAAACAGTAGGTCCCGGTCTAATAGGATCGTAGAGCGTTGCGGTGGTAGTGTTACTCGCGTCCGTAGCATATCTTCAAGCTACACGTGTCCCGAGTAGTGCTAAATGAGTAACGTTCCTGCAGCCCTTGCTTATGTCATAAAGTTAACTGTCTAAGTATTTGCTAGCTGCATTACAAAAAAAAAAAAAAATATTTCGTATCTTATTGCAAATAAACCCTTTAAATTTTCTCTAGAAAAGAAAAATTTATGATGAACATTATTTTGGTTTCAAATTTTCTTAAATCTTTTCTAATGCTAATACTTCTGAAATTTAAAATTCATTTTCACGAATTTGAATGCATTCATTCATTCATGTTGAAAACTAAAAACGAACTTAAGGTCGAAAACAACATGAATTGATTGTGAAGATTCTGGTTCTCGAAAGACGACACTTTTTCAGCAGACGTATTTTCATTCCGTTTCACGGTGAATTGGACGCGGAATACCCCTTTGAAAGGGCCCCACCGTTCTATTTTGGGGGTCATTTTATGGCTTCTCCCTCCCCGCGAGGGGTGCTGAGGGGGAGTACAAAAATAGCGCGGCTTTTAGCGTAGGAATAACAAGGCAAACATCACATTCATAACTGGCTGTTTAAAATGTCATCCGTATTCCGTGCGCTTAGCGTTATGGGCAAGTTGCTTTTATGTATGCGGTATTCATTACCGGGGTGTGGTTTACACGTGTGGAGAATCGCTGAATATGGAATGACTTTTTGTTACTGCACGTGTCTTGTGTCGTAGAGTTTTTAGAATAATTATTCATTACTTAGTTTAACGACAACTTGGAGATCAATAGTTAATGCAATAGTAGGATAACTGCAAAAGTTTATTGCTGAACTTAATTTTCAGCGATTTGCAGGGTTTTACAATAGTATTCGTTAATTAATTTAACTGCAGCTTTGAGATCAATAAATAATACAATAGTAGGATAACTGCAAAAGTTTATTGCTGAACTTAATTTTTTTTACTTCAGAGTTATTGTTGTTTTGCTGTTTATTAATCCAGCAAACCAAATAATAGTATTGATTTAACAACCAATGTATAAATGTTTTTCTTAAATAATTATGTTTAATAGCACGTATTGAAATGAAAAAAGTCGCAATTGTTTTTAATTATAAAAATTAATCTTTCATTTAAAAAAATTATTAAACGTTTGTAAAATTATAATTTTTCCCCTTTCTTTAAATTAAAAATTTAATATATGATTTTCAGAAAATAAGAAAATATTAGATTAATCATGAAAAAATAAATGATTTATCATTAAACTTTAATTAAGGAATAGGGTTTTTTCTTTATAAAAAAAAAAAAAAAAAAAGCTAATGCGTAAGATATTTTTGATACAGGCATTAAATGCTGCATTAATACTTGCATTACATATTGTAAACTATGTATTTAATACCCACCAATTTTCTTATTCTAAAATAATAGCTGTAACAAAAAAAAAAAAACTTAAAACATGTACAAAAATATGTACCAAACATATGCTTAGTATAAACTGTATAAAAATAAAACATAAAGGTTTTGTTACATTACTTCTTTTATGGCCATTATACTAATCATAATTTGTTTTAACACCTAGTGTTTAGATCCCCAAATTTACATGTTCGTGTAAAATAGAAATTGAACCTCAACCACATCTCTTAAAATCGGGGGAACCTTTGCATATCTGACAGTTGCATAAGCATATTCCACGAACTCTTTTTTTCAATAACCAATATGCAGTTTTGAGAATCCTTATGAAAACATTTGCCCACCTGGTTCCGTGACGCCAACTGTATTTATCGTTTGCGGATCCCGAGGGATGGGGGCTAACACGTCATCCCCGTTGCCTAGGCGATTGCTAGGTTCCATCAAGTACGTGTGATTCACTGGATACATGCCTCCCCCACCCCCTTCCCTGTACACCCTTCTGTCTAAAACCCCGGTTGTGTTTTCAGCTTTTGCTGCGCCAGCCTTCTTTTCAATCTGTATCTGGGGGAGGGGGAGGGGGGAACCTATCATCAAATTGCCCGAAAGGCAACATCCTTTTCTGAACACAATGCTTCAACGTTCCTTAAAACTCAATCTATTCTGCTGCAAAAGCGTTCTTTTTATTTTTATATAGAACAGGATCGCTGACATTCTGTATTCTGTTGGTTTATATATATAATAATATATAGCCATGTTGATTTTTATAAATCTGCAGTATGATGCATCACTGATTTACTGAAAATTCTTTTTTTATTTTAATGTGTGATCATGTTTCATAGTTTGCAAAATTTATCATTTCCCTTTCTCTGGAGAATATGCGGAGAGAGAAAATATATATCATAGAATATGATATATATATATATATATGTTTTGTATTACTCCTCGAGCATATATATAGAGAGAGCATATATATATATAGAGAGAGAGACATATATCTTTGAGAATGTAGCCTTTCCAATACCGAAATATTTCGTTTGAATGTAACATGTGGGCTGCATCCCTTTATTACAACACACGTTTTATAACATTTAAAAAGTCACTTTTAAAACATGTTTTGTAACAAAGGGCTTCAGTACAAAAAGTCACATTTCATAACGTTTAGCGACACAGATTTTTCTTGAAGTCATCGGTTATATCGTGCTACTGTCATACACGATATAACGAGTATTTAATGAACAAATCTTGTACAATTAATTACAAGTGAATGAATGCGCTAATAAAAACTTCCCCTTTAACACTTAATTAAGCGATAACCAAATTAAAATTCCTTTGACTTATTAATTCTGATGGGGAAAGTTGAGAAATTAATAGTTGGGAGTACCAATGCGCTACCAATGTACCAATGCTATAGTCTTTGTTACCACAAGCTTCAGGTTCGAGTGACGTGGATGTTTGTTAATCCATTTTAAACTGTATGTCCCTGTTTGTTTAGCCCAAAGTGTGCACAAATGACCGTAGACCGACAAACCAAACCAGTTGCCATTGAAGTTTTATTGATAATTTTCAATATTTGTCAAATATGGGGAAAAACAATGAATGAAAATGTTCCCGTAGAGCTTAAATTAATTTGTTTTAAAGCCCTGTTCTGTTGCTGTCCCCCCTTTTTTAGGAGTATGTAACTAAAAGATTAATTGCAGTTTTTTTTCTTCCTTTTGTTTAATTATATTAAGATATGTAAAATATATTACTGCAAATCAAAATATTGAGTTTTTTTTTTTTTTGTCAATTTAATAACATTTCAGTGAGGCGTTACAGCCATTATCGTTATTTTCAATAAAAAAAAAATATATATGTATTAATTGTTGCTATCAACTCTCAAAAATTTTTTTATGCGTTCCTTCATGCTGATAATAATAATTTTACTTAAAGAAATTTTTGTCTTTTCTTTTGATTACTTTCGCACATTAATCTCAAGGTAAACTAAGGCAATGTTAGATGCGGTATTTGAAGATGTGTGTCATTATTACAACTCAATATAATAAACTGCTAGATAAAAAATATTTAATAAAATAGTGTTAAAATAAATTAAATAGAGAATTTTAAAAATACTGAAGTTCAAAATAACCAAATTGGATTGTCCCTTATTTTCAGAAGAAAAAAAAAATGATCTACAGATGGGAATGTGAAAAATTCTATTTCAAAGCAATTACAACACAACTACAATTCTGCTCACAACAATTGGAACAGACGGAAAGAAAAAGTGACTTCGTAACTCAATTCCACAAATAAATAGATTTCCGAAGGAGTAGAAGGCGTGCAAACAAACTAGTTTCCTATTTTAGAAGATACAATTGAATGAAAAGAAGAGTTCAGTGCACCGTTTGTAGATGAACGATTACGCTGGTTGTTTCTTAAACTATTTTCTAGGTTTGTGTTGTCCCAACTTATCTATATCAGTCCGTCGACCAGAAATTGCGATCAAATCTTTCTAGCAAAATGTTTGCTTTTGGCGCAAATCTGTTTAACCTAAAGTCTTGCTGACTTTCTGTTTTTAATAGTACTTATTGCTTTTATAATCACATTATTTTGGGATATATACGCTAGATAAAATTTTATTAAAATATGACTGTTAAAAAATCTATTTTAAGAAAGAACATTGGAAAATGTCGCGTAAAATAGTTGCATTGGTTAACTTATTACATGCTAGCGGCCTGGTGGTCAGTGGCTAGCGCTTTGGCCTTTGGTCTCACAGGCTTCAGGTTCGAATCCTGGCGGTGGCATGGATGTTTGTGCGGAGTTCGGAATCCACTTTAAATTATAGGTCCCGGTCTGTTTAGCCCTCATGTGCACGACATTACCGCAGAACGACAAGCCAAATCGTATGTGCTCCAAAATTGCCAGTTATGGAAAAGCTCAATATAAATATTACATGACATTTTTTGAGAATTATTATATATTATTGAGAAACATTTTAATACATATAATGTAATTATTAAAAAAGTAATATATGTAATTTAATATATTATATGCATATATATATAAATTTTATAAATATACTAAAATAAATATATATAGTTTTTTTTTTTTTTTTACTTTTAATAAATTACGTATATATAAATTTAATAAATGTAATTTATTAAAAGTATTTAAGTATGATGTCACTGTTTTTCTATTTCTATTTTTATTAATCGAAACGAATCTTTGTTACATATCATAAGATTTGAGATTATATATTGATAAATAATTAAATATCGAAATGATGGAAAACAAATAACTAAATAAGATGGATTTAGTAAGATCCCAAATGCATTAAAAGAAAAGTGTAGATAAGCTTTTTAATACAAAAACATAAGTTAAAAAAAAAAAAAAAACTTTAAATTTATTTTGATGCGCCATTTTTTTTCCCTTCTGTGTTTTATCTATTTCATTGTATGTAATACAAAAATTTTTATTCGTTGCTTTTTAGACGAAAAATAAAATTTGAAAAAAGTTATAAAATAAAATAAAAAGAAACTGAAAACACGAAAAAGAAGAAAGTAAGTGGATTATTTCGCTTTTAGCAATGTTTGATATTTTCTATCTTTTCAAACATACATATTTATTAACAAAGTTGCAGAAAATCTCGCCTCTTTGTATCGAGGTAGGTTTTATTCCTCTCTCTTTCTCGCCTTCTCCTCAAAAGAGTTGATTCTTGAGACGCGCTCTCTGAGTTCAATGGTCTTTCATCCCGTCGCCTAGGCAACCGTCTCCTTATTCCTCGAAAGCGGATAGCAGCTCCCCTTACAGTATCTCGTGTGACAAAAATTCCGCCGCAAGTAATACTATGATCTTCATTGATACATTTCCTGACAAAAGGAGACGATAAGAGAGACAATGTTGCGATCCAGCTTGCTTGTGGATGTCTTTCAAATTCTTCTCTGGCTCTGTGTGTCTTTTTGATTTTTCTTTTGCCCTATTCTTTGCCCGGGTATGGTTATCTTTAACATTGTATTTTATTTTTCTGTTTGGTTTGTTAGGTTTTAAAGATTTTTTGGTTCTTTAGTAAAAAGTTTTTCTTTTGATGCTGTATTGATTGATTCGCATGAGAGTGACATCACATATTGGTATAAGTCTACAGTAAATAATGGGTGCATATCATTGACTGCTCTGAGGAGAATTGGACTTTATGGTTTTATTTTTGTTGAATTTGTTATGCTGAGAACGATAGCTTTGGCAAAAAAAAAAATTTTTTTTTTTCAAATAGAAAAGTTTTTTTAATTTATTTTGAATACGAATTTGCTTTTTAAACCGTATATTTTTCAAATAGAATATCAGTTTTTATATAATAATATTTATTTTGACATACGATATATATATATATATATATATATTATATATGGGGTTTTTTTTTTTTATATATATATATATATATATATATATATATATATATATTTTTTTTTTTTTTTTTTTTTTAAACTTTTAAAAAATAGTGAATGAACATTTTCTTTGTAAAGAAATTCAAATATTTTCTTCACCATTTGTGGCGAAAAAGAATTCCACGACAATATTTGTGTTTGGCATTGTGCCAAGTTTTTATTCAGTTCAGTTTAAAAATACACTTTAACAGATTGTTAGTGCATTTTTAGATATCTTCTGTAATTTTATTATAAAGACCCCTTAAGATCTAAATAAATTGTGTAGGTTGGATATTTTTAATAAATAAAAAAAAAAAAAATTGAAATTTTTTTACTTGTGACAAAACAAGAAATAATCAATCAATATTCAACTTTAACAATGTTATATGCATGCAATCTAGTGTTTTAAAAAGGTACATCGGTATTTAATTCTTTCCATATTAAGGAATAACTTATTCATTAGACAATAATTGTGAATTTATGAATGCTCTTTGAACTCGAATCGTCAGTATTACATCTATAATGCATCTCATACTGATGGTGATGAAAGTCAAATCAATATTATCCAGTTTAGCTCTCACAAATAAATGTGGATTAGAACTACAATTTAAATGGACAATCTTCAACTTTTTTTTTTTATTATTTGTATAATATTTTTGATAAGTGTATTAAAAAAATTTCTATTCGAAATAATTGAAAAAAAAATTAAATTTTTTTAAAAATTTTTTTCAAAAATAGTACTTGTCCCCCTTTTTTTTTTCCGTAAAAAAACAGAAGTCTTATTACATCACTTATTTATTATTATTTTTAAAAATATTTTCTGAAGGTACAGAAATATATATACTAGCAGAACCCGGCATACCCTGCCAAAAGAAAAAAAAAAAAAAAAATGCGTTGTTGAAAATTACATATCGCTAATATATTCTCCATGTTCCAATATATGTGCATACTAATTTTCATGGATATCGTTTGAACGGCATATAGGATGAAATGCTGCAGCACCCTCTGGTGGTAAGTCACAATAAAGTGGATAGCGCAAACTTATTTTCCGTACTCGAATACATATTATTACCAATTTTTATAGCGATGGGTTGAACGGTATAGAAGTTGATAGATTGCAGCACCATCTGGTGGAGGCTTACAACAAAGGGAATGACATAAAAACATTCTTCATGTTTTGTCAAACACACAAAAAAAAGTTTTATCAAAATCGGTGAAGTTGTTTAGAAGGAATTGACATGCACTCAAGAACCCTATTACAGCGCCACCTACCTGACCCTATTGTTAAGCTAAACCATTCAGGGATCCACTCAAACACACGCAAAAAATTTCATCAAAATCGGTCAAACCGTTTAGGAGGAGTTCAGTGACAAACACATACAGAAGAATTACATGTATAAAGATATATATATTTCTCCTTTAAAAAAAAAAAAAAAAAAAGCTAAAATAATAAAAGAGAATTTTTATACGAAATACAGTTTAATTTTTGCATTACATTAATTGAAAAAAAAAAAACTATTTCCTTTTAAATAGACCTGTACTTCAAATTATCTGAAATCCCCCTACATTTTATAAAAATCCCTTAAACTGAAGTACATACACATCAGCCCAAATCATCATCAAAAAAATTCTTTGGCTTCCTAATTTTATCATTGTTCATTAAATCCAATGTTATCTAATTTTCGGACAAATGAGTGCAGTAGTTGTATCCTTGTAGGAGAACATCTGGTAATCTTTATCCCTCTGGAGGTTTGCTTCTTACAACCAGCTGGGCACCCTCAGAATTGAAATTCTCCTGGAGAAAAGGATCCCGATAAGATAGACATGGAATGCACAATGGTCGTAAAAATTAAGCCCTGGGTTATTAACCACGCTGCAGCCCAAAGGAGAAGGGACGCAAGTAGGAAAAACTGAGCAAAATGTGCTAGGTGCAATTTGCTTTTTATAGTGATTGCTTCTTAACCGCATTCCTGGGGTGATGCGCAGGGAACCGTAAAATTACGCTCTTTTTTGGATAAGTGCCTAGAAGAAGGAGTGTCATTAAAAATTAAATTTTTAGTGAAGTCTAAAAAAAAAAAAAGTGGAGTAAATGAGCTGTTACATTGTTCCGAATATTCACCTTTTCATTGTTCTTGTGGTGGTTCTTTTGTGCAATTGGGTGGGTACTTCATGTCGTTTAAGTAAATGCTTCTTAAGCACAATCGCAAATGAATACTTTTGGAAATAAAATGTATTTAATGGCTCGCGTAATTTGGTGATGTCAAGTATTAAAGAGATTGAAAAGGGGTGAGCAAATTGATTGCCATGTTGCCCTGAATGTTCTTAATTTGGTTGTTATCTTTTAATTATAATGTTTTACATCTCTTTTAACGAAGCTAATGATCTTTTTATGTTTTTATACGAGCAACATCATACTAAAATTTTGCTTATTAAAGTCGACAAGGAACAAGACTGTAATCATTTAGTCACTATGAACGCTTGAATTTATGTGATAGCAATTACATTAAAAATTCTCTTGGAATAAAAGGGTCCACCATTATTTATTTGAAATAACAATTATGCAAAAAAAAAAAAAAAAAAAAAAATATATTTTCAAATTTTATTGAGAGATTTTGGTTTTATTTACAAGATTGCATAGGAATTATTTGGATTATTGGTACTTTTTTGTATTTTAAGACAAAGCACAAATGATGCCAATATACTTCCCTTTATACAAAACGATATTTAAATTACTGTATAAAAAATTTGTAGTAATTAGCATAATTTTAATTCTAGGAGATATTCAGCCAGCAACCTTCTTTTTGTAAATCATAAAATTCTACTGCATTTTTTTGTTTAATAGAAAACAGTTCTTAATAGGACTGCTACATTTAGTAATTAATAATCGCCAATACATAAAAAAACAATTATTTTTCTTATTGAATAGCAAATGTTTTATCTAGCATCTATAGTATATATCTTGATGCCATGATTTCGTTCAACTTCCCTGAAACAATCCTACTTTTTGGACCCTTACTTCCCGTTAGCTTGGCATCTTTATGCGCGCCTCCTTCCTACGATGACATATTTACGATTCTTTTTTGTCGTGTCTTTGGCGCTGTTTGTAACCATTGATTTAGTACGAAGTGTCACTGTCATCGCCAAATGGCGTTGACGTAGGCGGATTCCATTTCTGATAAAAATCCCTTGAGACACTTCAAAGCTATCCCTCCTACTTTTTTTTTTTTCCCATATGCCAAGAATTTAAGAGAAAGAAAATATGGGGGAAAAAAAAAAAAGAAGATGTCGATTAAGTACTCTAAGAATTTGTCACTTTATGAAGTATCACCTTAGAGACAAAAAAAAGTAATTTATTTTTATTGTTATATATGTGGTTGAAGAAATTCAGGGTGTGGAACAGAATTGTCTCCACCTTTTGTGGTTCGTTTAACCTTTCGCAGGTTTCTTAAGGATTTTTTTTTTTTCCGAGTGCCATTTTTTGTACAGGTTTTGAATGATCTCCTTTTAATGAATATATAACGGCGAGTGTAGGACAAGAACCTCATTTTTTCTACAGTATTAAGGCTTGCGTCACATGATCCACAAGTTCATTGAACTGTTCACATCTTAATGATGGTGGAAACCACTTCAGTATTTCAATGTAATTTTGTAATGCTATTTGGGTAAGAGAGTAGGATGGCATTTCTAAGTAGTTACCCAGTATTTTTTCGTCATGTGGAGGAAATCCAAATGGTGAGGGCGCAAACTCCATCTTCTTCAATGGCGCGACAGCCCCATGGTGGCCCAGGGCCTTCTGCAGATTTTTATACTGATTTAAAAATTATCTTATTTATTTTTACAGACGTGACTTTAAATATATTTTAATCGATATCAAAATCGATGATGTAGCACTATTTTTTCGTATTTATTATAAATATTTTCTTCTTCATTGGCGTAATTGCCCCATGGTAGGCCAAGGCCGTCTGCCTACTGGCAGATTTCGAGACAGATGTTTTCGTTTTTACGAGGTAAGGTTGTCAGCCCAACGCTCTTACAAACATAATACCTACAGCTTTAAGTGGACCAAACATAATGGGACCTACAGCTTAAAGTGGATTACGAACCACTACAAACATACATGGCACCGCCGGAATTCTGCCCCGAAACCTGCGGTACCGAGTGCTAGAGCGCTAGTCACTCGGCCATCAGGCTCCCAAATTCCATCTAGTTCATTAATTTTTAAAATCGGTGACTGGAATGCATGCCATAAGCAGAATATGTGCAAGACATAAAACGGCATAAATCAGAAGAAAAATAATTCCAATAATAACTGTTGAATTATCTATGCACGTATGTATTTAAGCCCCCACCCCTCCTTCTTTTAAATCAGCTATTCTAAAATGACCATAAAATATGAGAAATAGGCTTGTATCTATTTTTTAAATAATAGTTGAAATTCATGTTTGGACAATCATTAACACTTTTTAGACCAAATTTTATAATTTTTTAAATTTTTTCCCATCAAAATAGCTTTGTAGTAGTTTCAGAAGCAATGCTTGTCAACATGTTTTTGCATTATGAGCATGAAGGGTGATTTCAAGGTTTGAAAATTAAATAAAAAATGAGCTAGGAAATGACATTTGATCCAACGCCACTACTTAATCATCGTGTCCGGAGGAAGTGTTAAAAAAAAAAAAAGCGTGGAGGAAGGGACACCGGACATAATTTTTCTTTAGAGATGCCGAGATCTTGCGTGTCATATTTTTTTGATTTCAAATTTCAAGTGACTTCTGGAAACTTCATTCTCGGTTTTCATATTCTTCTAACTGAAAGTGGACATCGAAGATTTAATTTAAAATAGAAATTGAAAATTGAGAACATGCTGATTTTTAATTCTGTGATAACAAAAAAAAAAAGAAATATTAATTTTTAAATTGGAAGATTTGAGGTAAGCAAAAATTTATATATTAAAATGTTAAATCTAAACCTATTGTTTCCATTGGTACAGCAGCCCCATGGTGGCCCAAGACCGTCTGCCTACTGGCAAATTTTGAGACAAGAGATGTTATCTTTTTACGAGGTAGAGTTGTCAGAGGATATACAGTTATCAGCCATACTTCCAACTCTCTACAGTCAAATTAAACCGATACATACGGTTTAAAGTGGATTCCGAACCACTACAAACATCCATGTCCCCTCCAAGACTCGCACCCGAACCTGTGGAACCGAGCGCCAGAGCTCTAGCCACTCGGCCATCAAGCCCAAATGTATGGTTTTAAAATAAAAAATAACGGACATCTACGTTTAATAATGTACTTAAAAAGACCTATGAAAACCAACACACACACATATTATATGTGCGTGTTTGCTTTGTTTTTATGATTATAGTATAATATGTATGAGTACTTTTAGTACAATATATCACGTTATTTTTTAATTTTAAAACAATTTAAATATTAATATAAAACGTATGATTATCACTAATATGTAAATGCTGATACCAAGAAATTGACAAAGAGTCTGCTTTATTTTATGACGAACCATGAACTCGGTGGTTCAACGAAGATAGAGAACATATTTCATAAAAAAATATCTCAATTTATAAAATATGAGATAATCAAATAAAAACAATCATTATAAAAGCATATATATATATATCTCGAAAACTTCTTCCTCTACATCTGCGTTATCACTCAAATGAATTTCTTTGATTGAAACATTCTAAATATATAACTATTCAAACTGTTTAATGTGGGTTTCCTCATAGCCCACTACCCGAAAATTTCGTTATTTTGTGGAACATTACGAATAAACTCGGAATCCTTAATTAATTAATGTTCGTGACGACAATAACTTATTTTTCATTTTGCAAAGTTCTGGCGTCCTTCCTGTACCCGCCCTCTCAAACTTTGTTTCTGCCGTGCTTATTAGCTATTAAATTTACTGAGTATTTTTTGTAACTTTTCCTCGTTTTGTGGAAATAATAAATCGAGTTGCATCCATTAATTAATTTTCGGAAGATAACAAACATTTACTTTTTGGCATGTTTTGGTGCCTCTTTTTGTGTGGGCTTCTCGTATGCTTTGTCTTATTTGTTATTGCTATTAAATACTTAATATTTTACCTTTTTGTTGAAAAAAATAAACTTAGATTATTTAAATTGTCATCTTTTTTACTGATTTTCAAAATATTTTTCTTTTTACTTATTAAAAGTAAAGTTTTTTGTGCTATTGATATGTATTTATGTTTCAAAATCCACAAACATTTTTATTTTCGCCATAGGTGACCCAGAATATTTTCTGATACCTAAATGTATAACTTGAGGTTCACTTGGGTTGCAGCAATGGGTACACAGATATGTGAAAGCCATGGTCCACCTACACAAAATGGACCACCTACACAAACTTAATTACTTAAGCTGCTGGCCACGTAAAAAAAAATTTCTAAACATATATATATATACTGTATTTCTTTTAAATATAATTAATAATAAATATTATATAAAAAGAAAATAAAGAATTTGATATATGAGATTATGTTAATTTATTAAGTGTTTTATTTGTATTTTGTAGCAATTATTTGCAAATATTTTATTATAGTTTTTTTGCTTTCGTTCCTTACAAAAATGCGTAAGATAATATTACAAATATCTATTCGTTTTTTATGTATTACTTACCAACAATCACATGAGACCGGGACCGGGCTTATTTGATTAATTGTTGGCTTAATGTTTAGGTTAATGTAAAAATAAATAAGGTTTAAGGCTTAATTGTTTAAATTAATATAAAAATGAAACGAGGTCTTTGGCTATAAATATTGCATAGACTAGATCCTCTATCCAAGCTATCATGGGATTGACAACGGATCTGATTCTCTAATCCGTCATAAAAAATTGAATAAGATATTTTTAATTTTTTAATAAATATAATCTGAATCATGTTCCTTGTTTTAATCTTTTATCAAAACCTTAAAATCTTTCAAACAGATTTACAATTATATTAAATAAAATGAACATGCGGTTAGTTGCCATTCCTGAATAACATAAATAAATGAAAGTTGTCGTATAAGATAACATGTGTAATAAGATGTGTCGTATATTCATTCCACCTCTGTTCAGAGGTGAAATGGAACTCAACACATTGGTGAAAAATTTCAAAATTTGACAGGCGTGTTTTTGGGTGACGTTATGTCTTCAAGAAGGCCCTTTGCTTTGATGCTTTCGCAGTTAGCGATGCAGATATTTTGCGTCATTTTCAAAGTTCGGCTCAATTCCTTTTAAAATGAGTGAATGGGGAGGGCTTATTTGAGTTTGACCTACATTCCACTCGTGGCAATCAATAGGAGGTTTCGGACGGGATCACTGCGTTCTTCGTCTCACCTCATTTTCGGTGGGATTTGAAACTTGCACCTTTGAAAAAGAAAAGGTTAAAGTATTTTTATTCAGAAATTTAAGTTACCTTGGTGTGTAGGGTGAGAATAGTTTTATCTATCCTCTTTTTTCTTGGATCGTGTTGATATCTCGCGCGTAATGCTGTGAACTTTTTTTTTTTCCTAACTTGATCCCTTAACTTTTCCAATCAACTTTTTAGTTTAAGATTTAAGAAGTTTTTCATTTTTTTCACGATTTTTTTATTTTGCTTCTAACTTAAAATAAATTGCGGGTAAAAAAAAAAAAAAAAAAAAAAATGAACTTTTGGTTTTGTAAAATGCGAAACGATGAGAGAGAGAGTCGACTGAGATTGATTTTGCAATGTGTGGAAATGGATAAAAAAATATTAATGTCATGAAAAAAAAATTAAAAATATGCCATTTGTAATATTTCTAAATAAAGTCTAAATTATTTTCGTCCAAAGAACGAATTGGGTAATGAGTTATTTACATCTGTAAAATAACATTATTAAAAATACATATATACATATGTAAATAATTTATTACCTACTCTCAATAAACATTGCTACAAAAATTAAATAATTTTTATGTTCACAGAAAACGTAAAAACCAAACAATATTTTAATTTACAACAATGTATATTATATTGATGTAAATTAAAATATTATTATAAATATTTATATTGTTTTTTGTTTTGTTTTGTAAATATTGTTTTATTTATATTATATTGTTTTATATATAAATATTGTTTTATTTATATTATTATAAATAACATATATTATAATAATGTCAACTAAAATATTGTTTGGTTTTTATATTTTTTCTGTAAACATAAAAATTATTTCATTTTTACAACAATGTTTTTGTCATTGTGCACATTTGCATTTCATTATTGCGTATTAAGTCTGAATTAAAATGATATAAACATCTTTTGAATAAGTTTCTTGAGAAATTTCAAACATAATTTTATTAAAGAGAAAAATGGGTGGGTGTGAACTGACATATTTAAAATATCCACTTGTTTTTAATTTAAAATAGTAAATTTATTTCAAATGAGAAATTTATTGGATATTATGAATCATTCATGATTACTTTTCTCGTGAAATTTTTTTTCAATTAACTCACTTCTAAAAAAGAGAGTAGGTTCACATAATCTTTGCGAGCTAGATTTTATCCATGCATGCATGTATCACCTTATTGATACATTTTTTATTATTCAAATTTTTATTTACTCCTTACCATCTTTACTTCATTATTTTTTAGGGTTTTTGAATTACCGATTTTTCACTCTCAAAAAAAAAAATTTTTTTTTTTTTATTTTTTTTAAACTTTTTTTCCAATAAAGAGTGCACTTGCATAATTTAATTATTGTTTAATCTGAATGGCCTTGCTTTATTTGTTTTCAATTTCCTTCGCATACATCCAATTCCTCCCTTTCCGAATTACGTGTGCGCTGGATTATTCAATGTCACTTATCATTTTTTGCCATCGTTCCTTCTTTAGGCAATTATTTTTCAATTACGAGTCGCCTTGTTTTGAATTATTAGAGCACGGTGCTTTTTTTTTCTCCCCTATATCTATTCACATTTTCTTTCTCCCTATATCTATTCATATTTTTTTCTTCTTCTTTATGTTAGTGTTTGATCCGATTCATGGAGGGAAAATGTTGACAAAAACAGTAAAGAAAGATGAGATTGCGGAGTATTCTCATGTATGATACACGCCACTGAATAAAAAAACATTTCTCTCTTTCTGAAATCCTTCTCTCGCACTGTTTTAAGTTTTATTTTTTTTTTGTCTCTTCCACTTTCTTTTTTTTTCTGTCTTAGTGCGATCGATACGAGAAACCTTCAAAATGGATCAGACGGAAATATCCGAAATCCTCATGTACTGCTGTGTCCAAAAAGTAAGACCCATTTTCAACTTAAAATTACCGGGGCTTATGGAATTTCAATTTTTTTTTCTTTTTGAACACGAAGAGCCTCTGGTCGACCATCAACCTCAACCGACGAAGTTCACGTCCAAAGAAGTAAAGATTTGATACTTGCAAACCATCGATTTACAATAAAAGACCTTGCTGATGATGTTGGAATTTCAAAAGGATCGATCCATTTCATTTTGAACCTTAAACGCGTCAAATCTCGATTGGTACCGAAAACATTGAATGCGCCAGCTCACACTGCATTGATTTGTGACTTTTCGCCAAAAATGAAACCCATATCGTTCCACAACCACCGTAATCACACCGTGCGACTTCTGACTATTCTCTAAACTCAAAAGACCACTCCGGGAACACCGTTTTGAGTCGATTGAAGAGATTTAATGTGAATCGCCGCTCGCTTTGAAGGCCATCCCTGCCGATGACTTTTAGCATGCATTGAGGATTGGGAAAAACGTTGGCATAAGTGCATTGTGTCCGGAGGTGATTAGTTTGAAGGCGATGAAATAAATTTGGTAGAATAAATAAAGAGATTTTGGAAAAAAAAAAAAAAATGGTCTTATTTTTTGGGCACTGTAGTATCGATTCATATTTTTTTTCAATTCATTCTATTAGCTCACACTCTTCCTATGTATATCTTGTTCAAATTTTCAATCGTAATTAATAATTTTTATTCATCAAGTTCAAATACATTTTTTTTTTTAACTTTTAGTGGATGACACGTGATGTTAATACAGTATTTTCAAATATTAATTCAGTAATTAAATTTAGTTAATTAATTTTATTTTTTGTATTTAAGTTTCACATATCTATCAATAGATGGCGCCAGATAAACTTAAAAAAATGAATGAAAATTATTTATAAAGGACTTTCTGCAATATAGAAAAAAAAAAAGTAGGAATTGACTTTTAATTTTTTTTTAATTTTTTTTTTTTTTACTCGTTTTCTCTTCATGTTAGTGTTCATGGAGAGAAATGTTGACAAAAACAGTAAAGAAAGATGAGATTTTGCGGAGTATCTCATGTATGATACACTCCACTACAAAAAAAAAAAAAAAAAAAAAAAATATTCTCTCTCTCTCTCTATCTCTGAAATCCTTTCTCTCACACTGTTTTAAGTTTTTATTTTCTTTGTCTCTTTCTTCACTTTCTTTTTTTTCTGTCTTAGTGCGATCAATATGAGAAAACTTCAAAATGGATCAGACGGGAAATATCCGAAATCCCCATGTAATGCTCTTTCCGCGAAAATGGATTTTAGATAGAAATGGGCGAAAAGCACTGAGAGAGAGAGAAAAGCATCTGAAATCCATTTAGCAGCAGTTTCCCGTCATTGCTATCGAACGCGATCAAATCTCCTTTCATAAAGTGTAAACTAACAAAAAGATTTCTAATAATGACATTATTTCTATCTTTCCGTTTTGATTTATTTTCGTGTTCTCTAAATAACAAGTCCGAGTAACTTTTATTTTTCGTTTAAGTCCTACTGTAAAAGTCTTTATATTTTAAGGACTTTAATTTTGAAACCTATTAATGTGGGTTATTTTTATTGTCTAAATCCTTTATATATTTAAAGCAAAGACTGATATTTAAACATTTTTGTACCGCGTATAAAGACTCTTTTTCACTATTAATGTGTGAGTTTCGGTCTTCCTGTAGTGGAGTCTACGGATTATATTTGAGAATAATATTTTTAAATGCATAAAGACTATATTTGGGAATAATTTTTTAGGTGTATAAAGACTACTAAATTTGGAAATAATGTTTATAAATGCATAAAGACTACTACATTTGGGAATAATATTTTTATATGCATAAAGAATACTACATTTGGGAATAATATTTTTAAATGCATGAAGTGAATTTACAAAGTAAATCATATCTATTAAAAACAGTTAAAAAGAAACAAAAACATTATACTGTATCAATACTATGAGTTCCTTTCTTTATATTAAATAATTAATTTATATGACATTTCATTATTAAAAATTTGCCAATGAAAATTCTGGTCCTAATGGCCGAATGACTGTCACTCTGAGCCACAGGTTTCGGGTTCGAGTGGGATGGATGTTTGTAGTGGTTCGGAATGCACTTTAAAATGTAGGTCCCGATCTAATATGACTGTTGGGCGTAGGGCTGACCTATCCTGTAAAAAGATCCCCCGTCGTCTCCCGTCTTTGATCCACCATTTGGCTGTTGCGCCAATAAACAAGACGGAATTTATAATAAATACGAAAATATAGTGTTAATTATCAAGATTTTAACGTCTTTAAATATAAATATTTTAATCGGTTAATTTGTAAAAATAAATAAGACAATCTTTAAAATCAATATAAAAATTAAATTCAGCTCATTGTTTAAAAGTTTCCCTTTTGCGGTGTCTTAAAAATTATAGCGCTGTAACAAATGTTCTATAATAATATTTTCTCTTTTAACTCTATTCTTTTTTTCAATGAGGTGACATTTTTCACTAAAATAGATTTTTATTTTATTTTCAGGGATTGGAAAGTGTTCCAACTACGAAGTTGTCACTGTCCAGTAAATTAACCATACCCACTCCGCGGATGGATACTTACAGATTCTCCATGGCAAATATGGAAGGTAAGTAATTAATACTTCATAAAATTCTCTTGTAAAAAATTTAGAAACTACAGTTTTTACATTTAATTTCCCCCAATAAATATTTTGCTTATTGTTGAATCTTTTCCTTTACCAGACAGTCAAGACATAGAACTTGATGCCATTTTAGGAGAGCTATGTGCTCTGGAAGATAAGTTGGATCGCGAGATGTTGCCAAAGAGTCAGTCTGCCAATCAAGCCCTCGGAAACGCGTGGATGAACTCCAGACCCACTGGGGGTAACGTCCCCTAGTCAGAATAACACAAAAAATCAACTGGAGCCCAAGGGCACTTCTGGCCACAGTCGGTCGAATTCTGGTGGAAGTGGAACCAGGCCCAAATTCGAAATTGGAGGGCTTCAGGTAAGCATGAGCTTAACTAAATCATAATAGAAATCATGAACTTTAATTAACTTAAAAGAAATTCAATAAATATTTTGAGAAAGGAATTTTCGTTAGTGTGCCAAAATAAGAATTGTTTACTGAATTTATACGTTGGTTCAGAATTAAGTTTCCTAAATTTGATATGCAAGGTCTTTATTTCGACAGAAAATTTTTTGAATTTTTCTTATTTAATTTTTGAAATTACAACTATATATATTTTTTAAATTTGCCTCTAATCTGTATGAAAAGTTTTCTCATGAACAATAGTTATTTTCAATACAATGATATTCATTATATTTTGAGAAAGAAATTTCCGATAACGTGTCAAAATAAGAATTTTTTTTTTTTTACTGTATTTATACATTTGTTCAAAATGAAGTTTCAAAATGTTTCCTAAATTTGATATGCAAGTCCTTATTTTTAACAGCAAAATTTTCCTGAAATTTTTTTTTTATTTAATCTTTGAAATTACAACTATATATATTTAGTTTGCCTCTAGTCTCTATGAAAAGTTTGCACAAAAACAATAGTTATTTTTAGTACAATGACATTCATTGTTGGATTATAAAATATTTATAATGTCCATTGAAAATGTGTTTAATGTTTCAATAGGTATTTCAGTAATTAAATCTGTCCGTTTTTAATTATTATATTATTAATGAATTTAAAAAATAGTTTATTTTGTCTAAAAAAATATTACTGATGAAGAACATTCATTTAACGTGTAACTTGAAGACAACTGTTTATGTATAATTTCATAACAAAAGATTCTTTAATTCATGTTCACCAATAATAGTGTATTTTAAAATGGGTTAAAAACTGAGATTTTTATCCATAGGTGGACATGTACTCGGAGGAGTTCCTCCGCTCCCAGAAGAGCGAGCTGAGCCTTCGGACGGAGAGCCCGGACAACGACTCCGCCTTCTCGGACAACGTGTCCATGCTGTCCTCCGAGTCGTCCGCCTCCTCCGGCGGCGTCAGGGGAGAGGGGCACTCCAGCAGGAGCATGTCGTCGCAGAGCAGCTGCATGTCTCTCGCATCCTCCCCCACACAGGTGACTCACCTCTCACGCACGAAACTAGATGCTTGAAATCTCATTATTTCAATGTCTTCGCATAAAATGAAAACATACATACGAAAACCAAATCTTTGATTTTCCTTATATACATATCACTTATATCCACTTTAAATCGCAGGTCCCGGTCTAATAGGATTGTAGATCGTTGGACGTAGAGTTTTCTTGTGCTTTTCTCTTCTTGGAAGACAATGTTCTCCATCATTGTCCGTCGACGAGATCTCCATTGCTTATAAGTTAAATACAATAACATATCGATTTACAAAAATGAATCATCAAATTTATGATGACTTTTATGTAAATTATTCAATTTTCTTTTAAAATAAGACCTAACTAATAAATATTATTCGAATATTTTTTAACATTTTTTAAAAATTTTTAATTGTGAATTGGGATCTGCTGGCCGAGTGACTAGCTGTGGCTCTCGGTTCCACAGTCTTCGGGTTCTTGGTCCGGCGGTGCCATGGATGTTTGCAGGAGTTCGAAATTCACTTTAAACAGTAGATCCTGGTCTAACATGACTGTAGATCATTAGACGTAGGGTTGACAACCCTACTCTGTAAAAGAAACATCTCCTGCCTCGAAATCTACCAATAAGCAGATGGCCGTAGCTCACTGCTGTGCCAAAGAAGAAGGCATATCACTTAAGATGCGGTCATTTAGTTTTGTAATGATGGATTAATATCAAAATACTAAAATCTCAAGCTTTTTAGAGAATCAGCCAATTGAAAACTATTTTTGCTGCGCCACGTTACCCCGTCGCTTTCAATTTCAATAAAGTATAATATCTTCTTGACGCCAAATTTCTGCAGAATCAAAAATTCTTCATTTGATAAAAAATCTGGGTTGGTGGTTTTCATAGCAGCCATAGATATAAACCACGTCTATGAAAAAAAGTTTCTACTCTCTCGTGCTTTTAGTTCTCAGGAAACCTTAAGTTAAGGGTTAATTCAAAAATATTTAGACTAAGACATTTCGGCGTTTTTATGGAATTGAATATATCTGCTAAAGACATGGACTTATGTTGGAAAAAAAACATATCAAATTATTTATTAGAATCAAAATAGGGGATAATAAGTCTGGTGCTCTTAGCACGTTGAACTTTACTAATAAGCCCGTCCAAAGAGTTTGGAGGATGGTTTGCACATTATTGCTTCAGTACTATTGATTATTCGATACAGAGAAGGAATGTGAGAATTCGGCAGATTCTCCTGAAGATACTTATTAGTATGCCATTGCAATTTGAATACCAGTTCTACCTCCCAGAGATATTATTCCATTATGAATCTCACTATAACTCTCATCGAATGGACAAGTAGGCATAACATCATTAATAATAAATAGAAATAATAATCCATGTAGCATCCTTTCAATAAATGTTGCTTTCGATAACCACTATCTAAATTTGTAATTGAAGAAGACTATGAATATCGAACTTCGAACCAGAAATTGAAATTTTTGACTTATTCTTTAACTATAGCTTTTATGATGTCTCGTATAAGATACCTTTCCATTCCATTCCATTCTCATCCACTGAATTTAGAAGAAATTCAGAAGCCATGGATATAGTGAAATATGTATATCTAAATACAAGAGAGGATAAAAAAACTTGGAGAGACTTAGAATAAAGAATTTAAAAATGGATAAGCATTGATTTATTCTATAAATAATCCATCTAGCATGACGGGAAAGTGTAAAATGAAGCGATATTGTTACTCACATTCGTCCATTTAGTTTTGGCCGGATGTTCTAATGATCAAGATAGAAAATAGTGGAACTTATTTATAAAATAAATCAATGTTTTTAATCCATTTTCAAAGTTTTCATTCTAAGTCTTCACAAGTTTTGCATCTTCTCTTGGTATTTTGTTATACTTATTGCTAAATTTCATAGAAGTATCTTTTATTTAGCCTAGAAAATTTTAACGCATTGTTGATTTTTTTTTTTCCGTGATTATTTTCAGTTAACAAATTACCATTAATAATTTTTTTTATGCAAATAAACATATTAATTAAATGTTGAAGTTCAAATTATTTTATGCTTATATTTTATTAAATCATTTCACAGGTTGAACAAGCTGCGCGCGTAAAAGCCGAGAAGATAAAAATTGCTTTAGAGAAAATGAAAGAAGCAAGTATTAAAAAGGTAAACTATGTTTTGACATTTTTAAAATAAAACGTAATTTTGCTGTGCAAAATCTTCCTGTTTTTACTTTCTTGAATGAGTCTGATGTCACCTGATTCTGATGTCCATCGCTATGATTTATTAATTCTAATTATATGCTTATGATACATTTTCTCCATTCCCAGTTGTTCATCAAAGCATTTAGTGCAGACAACAGTGCAAAAAGCCTGCTCATCGATGAACGCATGACGGTTGGACATGTCTGCAAACTTTTAGCCGAAAAGAACCACGTTGCCATGGATCCCAAATGGGCTCTGGTGGAACACATTCCGGAACTTTACATTGGTAAGAATAGACCGAATCATTCACTAAATTAATTAATAAAATTAATTAAATAAATTTAAAACTAGTGTATCGACTATTAGGTGAATTAATTTATTTTTCATAATAAATATCTATATCTGTGATTAACATTAAAAATGTGTTGCAGAACGTGTGTACGAAGACCACGAACATGTGGTGGAAAATTTACTGTTGTGGACGAGAGATTCTTGCAATCGTCTCTTTTTCTTGGAAAGAGAAGAAAAATATGACTTGTTTATAAACCCACAGGTTTGTACAATATTTTATGGTATATTTTTATTCTATATTGTGATTTTTATTCTATAACATTGTTAAGAACGTGATAATAACACTTGATTTTTAAAGATAATTGAATTATTATAGATAGTAAAGATAATCGTATTAGTTGATTTTATTTATTTCTTAAAGTTAAAAAATCTCCTTTTAATTTGCAATAATAAAATCCTAAGCAATATTTTTCAACATCAAATATTAATATTATTTATATTTCCACAATTTACTTCAAAAAACGAAGAAAATTTCTGTATGTGGGCTTCTGTAAAAGTGTTTTCACCGCATTGAATTGCAGTGGGCAGAAAAAACATTATGTTAGGGTCCATTTCGTTTTGAATATGGGATCTATTCTGCATATATTAATGACAAAAAAACAAGTAATTCTAAACAGTAATTATCTGAGAAATATAGTTATCCTATCCTAAATAACCATTAATTAGTTTAAATTTTATGATGTATCACATCTTGCGAGTATTTTTTCATATCAACTAATTATGCAAAAATATAGCATGATGATAATATTCGTTTTTGTTCAATTAAAATTAGCCGTTTTTTAATATACCAAAAGATGTTTAAATGCGGTTTTTATGCAAGTATTTAATAATTGAAGATTGTTTATTAATGTTTATGTTAAACAATAAACGTAGTATTATGTAATGAATTTTTTGTTATTTGCATTTAGAGTAAATCATAAATTTTTCTTTTTCATATTAAATCTATAGATTATATTAATATTTTTGCATTATATTTCTAAATTTTTTACAGTTTAGCCATTTTGCTATTGCATGGTATAAGATGTATGTTTTTAATTTGAATGCAAAATTTTGTTCCTTAATGAAATTTTTTAAAAAGCACAATTCAAAGAAACTTAATCCAATAGTTTAGTTTTACATTTAGGGTTATTATTAATTAATTAATTATTAATTTAATAATAATTATTTATTTGTTTTTCACATTACAGAATTATTTGCTTGGAGGCTCCTCCTCTGAAAAACATGCAGAATTAGATGATGAAGCTAAAAATAATTTATTGGAAGTAAGTTATACGAACCTTAATTGATAATAATAATAATTATTATTATTATTATTTGTTTGTATCTGGGATTAATTTTTTTTTCTGCAGGAGTTTTTTTCATCGAATGTTGGCGTTTCCGAGGTTGAAGGTTCTTTGTATCTTAAAAGTGATGGGAAAAAGGCTTGGAAAAAACACTTTTTCGTTTTACGAGCCTCAGGATTGTATTACTGCCCAAAAGGAAAATCAAAGGTGGTCTTTAAATCTAATTAAATATCATTTTTAATTAGATAATATAATGTAATTTTTAAAAATGCATATTATATTTAAAAACTTGATTTTTTTTTTTTTTTTTTTTTTTTTTTTTTTTTTTTTTTTTTTTTTTTTTTTTTTTTGTTTGTAAGCTTTTTATTCAAAATAATACTTGCAAAAAAATTTGTATTTAACTCTGAATGTTCAAATTTAGAATTTTTATTATTGATGAAAAAAAAAAAGAATGAAACGTTTTTCATTTTATATTATAGCTTTCAAAAGATCTCCTTTGTCTGACTACTTTTGACATGAATAATGTGTATCTTGGATTTGGTTGGAAAAAGAAATACAAGTCACCCACTGATTTTGGATTTGCCATAAAGGTATACACATTTTAAGTTTGTTTTCTTGTTGTTTATTTGAGTTTTTATTATTAAAAAAGCACAATTAATTTGTAACATTAATAATAACTCTTTTAAGTTCAAAGAAAAATATCCTTCTAATTATTAATTCATTTTCTTTACTCATAGCACCCACAAATTCAAACGAAGTCTTCTAAATATATTAAATATCTATGTGCAGAAAATGAAAAATCATTGAAACAATGGATGATGGGAATTCGCTTGGCTAAAGTAAGATTTCTTTTTTTTTTTCTGCATGTTTCCAATAATAATTGCTATTATTAAAGTTCTAGCCTATTCATAAAGAATATGATACATAAGTACACTTTATTTCATGCTTTACTATTTATGTTGCTAAATAAATAATACTAGACTTTAGAAAAGTACTATGAAGTTTTCTATTTATATTATTAAGTTCGAATCCAAAAGATTATTACCTATACAATTGAATTTTGCTGGTTTTTATGTAAATTGTTTCGGCGAATGTCTATAAACTATACTTAAATACATTCTCATCTACATGGCAAATTAATCAATATGCATATGCTTTTAGTATGGATCACAGTTGAAAGATAACTACGACAATCTACTGAGAGATATTGCTGAAGAAGACTTGGAAAACTTGGCAAATGCCAGAAGCTTCTCAATCTCATCGATGGCCAAGCATGCCAGCACTTCCGAGAGCTGCTCCAGCTACAAATCCGAATCTTCCACCAAGACTCTCAGTCTAGACCAGATAGACGACGAGCCACCTTCCACCCTGGAGAAGCTCCACAAGCTGCGAGTGATAAGTCGCCAAGATTCCATCAAATCCAGCAAATCCAACACGAGCAGCAGCAGCGGTTGTCCATCTGAGAGATCGAGCAGTGGCACACCCACGACAGACCACTTTTTGACACCGACTTCCCTATGGGTTAGTTGGTTGTTGATACTTATATCAGTATTTTTGAAAGTTTGTGATATTTCTGGTGGCAGGGATTTATTTTTTTTTATCATGTGATGTCTTGACTATTTTGTACTTTTTAAAATGCCATTTTCAATAAAGTTAAGTTTTAATCAAGCTGCATCAGAAATTTTTTTTTTATTTGGAAGGAAAAACAGTTTTAAAATGTTGGTTGAGATTATTGACTTATATATAAAAAATTCATCATTTTGAAAGTAAATTTCTTAAAAGGTCACTTTTGATACTTTTTTAAATTTTAAAATATATATCAGTTTTTGAATATAATTTTTATATACATACTATTGCATTATGTTACTACTATTACTTGCTTTTAGGTAGCAGTAGTAGTGACATGTTTATATTTATTCCATACAATTTCAATACTTATCTTTTATAAAATAAAAACATCTTTAAAATATTAAAAAAATTAACTTATATTGTCAATTCTTTAATATTTTTTAATACAAAAATAACTCACACAAAAACTTGTATTTAAATTTTACAAACTGGGCAAAACTTGGAAAAAGTTAATACATATATTTTTACATGCAATAAATAATTTTTCATTAAAAAGAAATTGTTACTTGAATACATAGAATATAATACTAACTCATTTATTAATGAACAAAATTAATGATTATAAGTGTTATCAGAGCAACTTTCTTGCCATTCGACTGGGCTGCTCTTCAATTTTCCACTTGTTTGATGGTCAAAATATATTTATTTAATATCATATCGTTGTTCACAAAAGTATTGCTTTTCAAAACGATGCATTACAGTCAGCAATAAATAGAAAGTACGTTTTATTTTGTTGACTAGAATCTCATTTTCTTGTGTTTACAACAAAAAGGTAGACATTAAATAAACATTTCTATTTTAATTGTTCTCTTTGTATATTTGTGTTATTGCC
Organism: Caerostris extrusa; assembly: GCA_021605095.1. NCBI lineage: Eukaryota > Metazoa > Arthropoda > Arachnida > Araneae > Araneidae > Caerostris > Caerostris extrusa. The sequence goes on from BPLR01009286.1 coordinate 57,379, forward strand.
TATTTCACAAAGGCAGAAGAAATGTATAAAAATTCCAGTCTTACTGTCTGGTTTTCTTCCTGTTTGCAAGCACAGGCACCATTAAAAGAAAGCCCACTATGACTCCCAAAATTCCTCTGACGAGCACGACTCGAAACCTAGCCAAACAGTCTGGTGAAGACGGACCTCACTTGGACTGCGTGAGCAATGGAAGTGGAGGAAGTTGTAACGGTAGCCTGAATGGCAGCCTTGGAAGATCGACTTGTGGACGCTTTAGCTTGAGAAGATCCAAAACAGATGACAGAATATCTCTGGGCAGCTTATCCAGGAGGCTTAACAAGAACCCTTATCTAGTACGCACTTAGTAATATTATGATATGTGTTTGTGTGGTGTCACTTTCTGTATTGGTAAAAATCTGCATGTTCCTTTTTGTGCGGTATTTATTTATAGTTAATTGTCTTTGAAAAACAGTAAAAATACTTTTTTTTTTCTTGTGGGTTTCATTTCAAATAAGCATTCACTTTATTTTCATAATCATAAGAATCTGAAAATATTGGAATGAATATTTTTTTTTTACATGTGAATGAATGATCTTGTGTTCTTTGAACATGTTTGGCTTTTTGAATGTTTATCTTGGAACTTGTTGGCTATTTTTTGCATGGCAATATCCTATTTTGTGCATGAGCTTTGCATTTGATTTTAAGGAAAATTGTTGTTTTTTTGATTTTGTAACTTCTGAATTCAAACAATAAGGAAATTCATTTTTAATATTTTGTCAATTTTTAATTACAGAAAAAAATCGGGTTATTCTCGAAGAGATAAAAGTAAATATGCTATCGGATGTAAAATAATAATAATTTTATTTTGCATTTTGACACATAATTGCAATCACTTTTCTTTTAAAATAAGCGTGTACCATTCCCTGATTGAATATCCTTTGTGAAACGATCCTAATATTGTTACAAAATAGAAAGATAATTTTTTATATTGATGAAGGATTATACCTTGGAAAATAAAAGATGAATTGATCTCTTTTTTAATTTTTTTCCCATGCTTTTCTTTCAAACTATTTGTTCAACTTTTTGTTTTTGCATGATGTGCTTTAAGGTGTTCTGTTTGTGTCTTAGTAAAATGCTGTCGTTGTGAATTTGCTGTAAACCGTCGAAACACTTTTTAAAAGATGTGTGTATTGAAAGTTCCTTTTCTTTCAAAGGACACACCTCCATCAACACTTCTCCGAGACGATTTACCACTACCTCCACCTCCACCTGAAATTACCAGCATGTCGGAATGCATGAATTTCGACACTCTTCCTCCACCACCACCAGAAGCCTTCCGGAACGGAACCTTGGATCTGGAATCGCTACCACCTCCACCGGCCCTACAGGACGCCAACGAGGAGGATTTTAAGTGGTTGAACGAGTCAAACATTGTCAACTTGCCACCTCCGCCATCACTCCAGAATGACACCAATTCCAGCAAATGTTCCACCCCAGAGAAAAACTCTAGTAAAAATTCAGTCAGAGCATCTCCTGCTGTTCCACCAAAACCAAGGAAAGGAATCAGACGCCGACAATCTGAAAGTGATGCTCGGTCCACTCCTCCTAGACTATCCGAACACAAAAACAAACTTGTGGTGGTCAAACCGAAACCTTCCAAAAACTTAAATCTAGCTCTATCCGAATCAAATCCCTGTGATGAAAATACTAACTGGAACGAATTGCTAACTCCAGCCTCGCCACCATGCTCGCGTTCCAATAGAACTTCTTGTGTCAGTGATTCGAAGTCCCCTGCACTGTGTCGCAGCAGACGAACCAGTGCCCCATGTGCGGACAGTAAATTACAGATTCACTCTGTGCTTTCTCCCACAGAACCATCCAAGCCCACGGCGTCGGATAGAAAGTCTAGATCTCAATTCAAACCTTCCCCTCCAAAAAGAAGCGAGAACACCAAGCTGTCTTCAGCATTTACAGCGCCCCAAAGAAGATCTGCCTCTGCTTCAGCGGCACCGTACGACCAAGAAGATTATCCACCAGAATCATTCTTGCGCAACCTACAAAAAGTCATGGTCAGGAAGTGGAAAGTGGCCCAACAGTTATCAAATGAAAACACAATCAATTCACATCAGATTTTGGGCTTTAGGGATCCAAATTGCTTGCCAACTGCTGATGGGCCTCATCCGTTACAACGTTCGCCATCATCTCCTCCACCCCTACCTACCCACTTGGATAAACACAAATCTTCACGATCTTCTTCCCAAACCCGTGAAGCCAAAGCGAACTCCAAAAAGCATCCCCCACCTCCACTGCCCAAAAAACATGACAGTAAAGTTCCGCTGTGGTAAAAAAAAAAAACAGTGCACTAATGTTGCAGGTGGAAAATGAACATGCTCAATTTGGTGCTGTGAATAAACAAAAGCTCTTGTCACAAAAGGACATAAGGATTTTTTTTTATTAGTCTTTTTCAATGCATTCTACCAGAAGGAGATCTTTTCTGTTTAGTTTTTTTCTTCATGTGGAATTTTTTATATTCTATAGAAACAGTGGCTTCAGTATTGTAGGCTCTTAATACAGTATTGGGCTATGATTGAAATTTCTCGGAAAAGTATTTTTACACATTCATACTTTGTGTGTCTATAAATACAAGTCATTGACTTTGAGGTGCAGAAATGAATATTAAACTGCTCAATTAGGGTTATTATTTGAGAGTTTAATTAGCGTCAATTCCATGTCCCAGCACTGCACGTGTGTTGTTCTAGTTACTTATTTTATCATCTATATGGATAATTAATGTATTTAATGATAATAACGTTGCTTTTTTTTAAGTATGGATTCAAAATGTTTGAAGATAATCTTGTATAACATACAATAATTGGTATTTCAAAAGATTTAAGTATTCTACCTCTGCAGTTCCTTTACGAATTCTCCGGTATTTCGGAAACAACATCTATCGAGCTTGTAAAAAAAACATGTTAATATTATGTTCGTATTGATTTCAAATTTGTGAAATTTTATTACAGCAAATCTGTTACAAACCAAATAATGTGAATGATTACATGAATTATAAAATTGCTATGATAAAGCAGTTTATGCTGAGAAAGGAACTTTACAAAAAAAAAAAAAAAATTGCTGGAGATTCAATTTTCAATGCGATTGGTACGTTGTCAATTAGACAATTCATACTTAAACATATCTTTAAATTGGATAGAAGATAAAAATGTATATTATTTGGAATTTCAGAAAATATTTACATTGTATATAATAAAATATTTATAGAGGCAGTTAAAAATATTTAAAAAAAAAAAATAACAAAAAAACGTGTGTTATAAAAAATTCAGATTTGGTTATCAATAACCATCTTATATTTCATGTAAATTTTAAAATTTATTCGTACTATATAACACATCAATTATCTGTCTATAGATGAATAATTAATTAATTCCCATTTTTAATTAATGAATACTTGTATTCGGTTTTATTTAAATGTATATTATCTATGTTGTGTATTTTTATCTATTAGCATATGAAATACGTTGTCTATAAATCCAATCCAACCCAAGTAGCTATTCATTTTGTTCACGTTAACTGTACTTTTATTAAATAACTGAACAATGAACGTACCCTACCATTAGATGTAACCCTCGTACCTCTTCTTGTATAGTGTATTGTAGAAAGCTTTATAGCTATGAGCTTATGACATTCTGTACCCGACAAAAAACAAAATTTAGACACAAGTTGTTTTCAAATTAATTGCTACGTACCCTTTAATGTTTTTCCATAAATAACTACTTCTAGCGCACACTATAGTGTATATCCTGTACTTATATTTATGTTAAATTATTTGTGCCAATACAAATAGAATCTAGTGACCTTTGTATGAAATTGGCTGGACCAATTGAATATGTAATCAATTTTTTGGTTTCTTTTTTTTTTTAAACGACATTAACAATTCTTGATAAGGGTTAGGTGCATTTTGCAATTAATTCACTGAGTCTATTGAAGCCGATTTATGATTTAGTAAGCGAAAAGTGTGAGGAATGAGCTTATTTGTAAGTGATGATGAAATTGTTCCATTGCGAAGGAATGAGTAAATAAAAAAAAAAAAAAGGCTAAGAGAGAAATAATTTTTGCCAAAATTAACTTCACTGAAAGATATCATGAATGTTGGGTTATATTTTTTCCAAGATTAATTAAAATTTTTAATGAGCGAATATTTACCATAAGAAACGCAACGCAAAAAATAAAAAAAATCTAATTATAATAGCACTGACAATCGGTCAAAATTGAACATGAAAAGAAAAGAAAAAATATTTTAAAAAGCACTCAGTTGAATGTTGAAAAAATGTGTACAGTCTTTTACCTAATCATATATATAAATTGTTAATATTACTTATTTGATTGTAGTACATAGATACTTAAGGTGTGTATGTCAATATTGCAATAAAGCTACACTCATTTTCAAATGCTGTGTGTATTGATTGTGATTATTTAGTAACACATTTGTCACCAAAGGAAAGATTTGAAGTTAATGTAAGTAATGGACATTCTGTTACTTTTTTCTTTTTTTTTAGTAAAGAGAAATGATAAATCAGACACAGTTTCAAAACTCCATAAAACCAGTTGCTAAAAACATATTTCAGATTATTTGACTTCATTCAAAAGTGAGTATTAGATTTAACAATTTGCATCAGAATTAATGCCTAAATATAAATAAATCAACTACTTAATTTGATTACAAATGGTATTTATCATGGTATTTATCGTAATTCATCAAAAAATTAAGTTAGAAAACATTAAGTTTTTAAAACTTTTTTTTTTTAATGTAAAACGCATTAAGTTTTTAGATGCGTTTGCATTAAAAAAAAAAAAGTTCAGTTTTATATCGTCAATAATTTTCGTAAATTCTTTTACTTGTAAATAAATTGGTGATTAGCTTGTTATTCAAATTACAAATCTCAAATTATTTATCGAAATCAATCATAATAATATTTGATCTTCTCTTCTTCATTGGCGCAACAGCTCCATGGTAGGCCAAGGCCGTCTGCCTACTGGCAAATTTCGAGACAGGGAGATGTTATCTTTTACGGGGTAATGTTGTCACCCTACGTTTAACAGTCATATTAGACCGGGTTAGTTTTACCAGTTACCAGTTTAAAGTTAATTCCGAACCACTTCAAATAGCCATGGCTCCGAGAGTCAGAGTGATAACTCGGCCATCGGGCCCTCAAAACAAAAAATCTTCTAGAAACGTGTAATTTATTTTTAAATGATTTTCGCTCTCTAAATAAATAATATACATAAATAAAAATAAATTACTTTACCAAATTAAAATATTGATATATGAAAGTGTTTTCATTAATATTAAAAAAAAAAAAAAAAAAAACAATTTCAAGTCGCATTTTGTGTAAATCTGCAATTCATACAAAAGAATAATAAAAATCATATAAATTTTAATATTAACATGAAACGATATAAAACTAACCTCAGCTTTTTGTGGACTAAAAATCAGAAACATCACTCATACAAAACATTAGTATTTTATTATTAGAGATGGGAAAAACTGTTAACAATTAATGCTAATATATATTAATGATTAAATGTAACACTGCTTAATTCTTTAATGTGTGATTAAGTTATGTGCATAAATGCTGCACAACCAACCACAATAATTTGGTGCAACATAGAATATATTTATCGAGATATCTACCAAGAGAAATGTTATCTTTTTGTATCCAACAATTGCACTATTTTCCCCCCCCTGAAAATTTAATTTTCTACTTCAATATTTTATGTTAAAAATTAGTTTTAGAAAGATTTGTTAGAAATTTTTAATCACAAGAGGAATATGTTGATTACTTAAAATAAAATAAAGGATTTTTTATAATTATAAAAGATATAACAAGTTTTTTTTTTAAGTATTTTTATAAACTAATATGGGTTTTAGGTATATATGAATTTTTCACTCTTAAATATTACTTTTTTTAAAATGCATTTCTGAAAAGATGATAATTATTAATTTATGCATAAAAAAATCGATCTGTTCACCCCAACTGTGAAATATATTCTCGGTTAAAAATAACACTACTTTAGACATTTTTTCCCCTCAATATTTATCGATATATTGCAAAGAAAATACATAATTACTCGGTTTTAGTTAACATTCTTTATTTCAAGAAGTTTTATTGTTATAAAAATTTAATAAAATTGATAAATTAGACTTCAGCAAATATGTGTGTATTGTGTATTATATCATATAAGCGCAATCTATCATATCTATAAGCGATTAAAGCAATCTCATTTGTAAAATATTTATCTATTTAATTATCCAAAAGCAATTAAAAATAAAATTAAAAAAGCCTAAGAAAAATAAACAAATAGTAACAGTAATAAATAAATCAATTAATAATTTGCATTAGCTTTGATTTACAACATTAATTTATACGACTAATTTAAAGAAAGATTTGAGTTTTAATCACTATAGAGATTTTATACAAGTGTATTTGTATAGAAAACTTTTATTTCAAAAGAAAAAATATATTTAAAGTAAAAAAATTTTAATGTTTTGTTATTCAACTGTTCAAAAACTTAACATCTGCTAACAGAACACATTAAAGCCAGATAATATCCATTAAAGCATTATCATAAAATGTATTAGAAACAGGAAAAGTACACTAATTTTGACTATTTTTTTAAATAATTTTTTTGGGTTAATTTTTGTAATGACCTGTTGAAGTAGCAGAAAATTGAATGAACTATGTTACCGTTTCTCGTCAAAAGTTTAAATTGTCTGAAATTTGACATTATTTAAATTTAGTACTGCTTTTAATTTTTATAAATTTGCAACAAGTAGAGAATAGATTGAAAAAATGTTTTGAAGATTTGATTATCGATATGTATACAATATTTTTAAGTAGTTACAAACGTGCATACAACCGCTTAAGAATTTAACTTATTCCACATGACATTTTAAAATATACTTTATTTCAAATGTGCATAGAACTTTTAGAAACAATTTGGTGTTCATTTTGAAAAGTTTTAAATTCAACACCTCTTTTAAAAAGTAGCTTCTTAATAACTTGTATATCTTAAACACTATCTTCCTAGCACATCAAACTCGGAAAAAAAAAAAAAAAAAATTGTTAATTCATTGGATAAAAGTGGATCAAATTTCCTGTATTTAAAGAAAAAATATTCCCTAGGAACAGTGAAGCTAAAATAAAAAAGGGTATATTTGTAGACCGCAATTAGGGAGGTAAGGAAGGACCGTGATTTTGAAGAAAGTTTGAATGGAGGTGATGGATGGAAGCTTTTTAAAATGGTTGTAAAGATCTTGGCAATAGAAAAGCTGAGAACTAGTTTTAGAATTCCTTCGAAATTATAAAGATCTGAGATGTAACATGTCCCAAAAAATACATTTTCTGTATTCCCACTTAGAGTTATTTCGTGTAATTTCGGCACTGTGAGCGACGAACATGGTGAGCGTTTCCACCAAGGTCTTTCAACAATGCAAAAATGTTATCAGGAAAATTTAATCCAAAGGAAATAGTTTGCAAACTATTACTGGAGACGAAAAAGCGATGTTCCTCAAGCAAAATAGTGAAGAAAATCGTTAAAATCTAAATTTTCCTTTTGATTAATATATGCAAATAAAACTAATCACATTATGAATACTTTAATTTCGTATTACAAAAAACCTTTGCAGGTTTAAAAAAAAAAAAAAAAAAAAAAAAAAAATGCTGTAGAAATTTGAAATCAGGACAAAATATTCCATACCAAAAAGGCCATTCTAATCAATTTATCAGACAAAAAATTAACATTTTGTCGATCAATGTAAGTCTGTCTCCAAGACACAATTTTATAAAATAAATATTCTACTTCCTTCATTTGGTCGATAAGACACAAACACTTGTCAACATTCGATATTTCTTCAGAAATGTTTTAAATAAAACAAGAAAAAAACTTAGTATAAATAGCGTCTGTTCAGCAGAAAATACCTAGATATTATTCACCATAAAATTTACTAAGAAAATTAAGAACACTAACAGCATATATTTTATGGTTCGCAATTCATAGCATGGCCAAGGAAATATGTTCAGTTACAATGAACAAGTAGCATATCCACAAACTGCACGCAATCAAGTGTAACACAAGAACAATTATTTAAATATAAAAATATATTTATTTTAATCATTTAAATATACAGGCTAGTGAAAAAGAGTTTCATTTTCAAATATCATTAGAAACAATAAATAATCTTATATTGTAAGGAAATTTAAAAAACGTATCAATTTAGGCATTTAGCTATTAACAGTAGATTAAAAGGTTTTTACATATTTCTCTTCAATTAAAAAGTAGTATGAAATCAGTGAATGTGTACATTTCTTTTTATTCTCATTGTTTGTGAGAGTATTAAATTCTTGAGGATGCAATTAATTTCCTTTTTTTTTATGATTCATATTAAACACAAATCTTTAAATTTAGATGTCATATATTTTAATTGTTGTGTTATGTTAAAATTATATCCACACCTTTTAGCAATATCATTGTAGTTTTTATATCTGTGGCAATTAATTTTGATATTGTATTCTATTGACACTTACATGCATTTCTTGTTGAATAAAAGCTTTTCTTCATTAGGCAATTCTAAACTAATACATTAGATTTAGATTTATTACATTTGACAACATATTGTGAAGATAAAAAGTGTTTTTTTTTTTTTTTTTTTTTAATAAGGAAATTTTAAAAAAAAATGATTCATATTAATATGTCTTTGAATTTAGATTTATCATTAATTTGACAACATATTGCAAAGATAGAAGTTTTTATTTAAATTCAATTAACTTATGTTTAAATAATAAAATTCTAATTTTTAAAAGGCTGTATCATCAATGCATGTTTTTAAAATTTCGTTAAACATCATGAAATTGCGGGAAAAAAAATAAGGAAATTATTTATTATTTTAATAGGTAAATATTGAAAATCTATACAATTCTTTCATTTATTATTTAATATTTGTTTTACTGTTAATCTCAAATGTAGCCCTATTTTTTGCATTTTTCATATTATAAAATAAATAGACAGTATATTTGACTACTTCCTACAAAGAAAATAAATCACAAAATTCAAATAAAATAATTCAAATGTGATTTACTAACAAATTAAAAATAAAATGACTTTTAATCATACATGACCATTACAAGGCTTTTATTAAGGCCATTACACTTTTATATGATTCACAATTGCTTACTAAAATAAAACTAACACATATCACATAATAAGAAATTTATTTATTCTTAACACACAAATAATACAAAAATTAATAAACTTTATCAATACAAAAACAAAAGTACTGTATTACAAACACAATATAGAAAAATTAGCACACTACAATTGAAAAAGAGAGAAAATATGATAGATTTTTTGATTAATAATAAAAAATAAAATATAAACCAAAGGAAAACTAAAAATTATTTTATTGAAATTTTCCAAAATATAATTTTTATTTTGAATATAAATAGTTATAGGAAATTTGAGTTTAAACAATTTATTAGATAAAAAACTTCTTAAATTTAAAAATATTACTAGCTCCAAAATTAGCCTATCTTTGATTTAATATATCTTTTCTTAACATAAAAGGGAGAATTATATGCATACATTGCTGTGATAGTTTTAAATAAATTAGGATATTATTGATACTAATTAGAAAATATTTATAAAAATGAACCTTGTCAAAATATGAATACCCCAAATCACAGTTAATGAGACTCTTAATCAAATGCACTACAATGAACCAAGAAAATGTATCAACATTTATTTGTCTAAAATTTGACCAAAAAAAAAATTTTTTGCCCATTTTGAAATTCTTAATAAGGATATTTAAAAGTTTTCAAGCCGAGTGCTAATAATACAAAAATATTTAAACAAATTTAATGATAATTATTAATAATACTCTGTATTCTTTTTTAAATTAAATATTTTTTTAATTACAATTTAATGAATTAAAATATGACATTTCTTTTGTTTAGTATACCAGAAATACATTTTCAGTCCTAAGTTGTTGCTTTTTTTTTTTGACTAAATAACAGCTTTGCAGTAATCAAAATAGATGGATTCATTACTATATTATATATAAGTCAAGTCCCCCCCAAATTTATCATTATGTTACGTTTAAAATAATTTTATGGAAAAAAAAAGTTAATTTGCCTGATAAAAATAATGTTTTTAAGTTAAAATATAATGTAAAGTTAATGTATAAAAATACTCACTCTTTTAAAGCTCAGCAAATTAATTAAACAATTTACACCCCCCATTTTTTTGTAAATGACTTCTATAGAACACTTTATTTGCATTTGCCATACATGCATATATTTAATTAGTTTTCTTATAATTTTTTAAAATTATGAGATAACATCTTTATTATCACTAACAAGGCCCCACATTTTACAAAAATATTAATATATTAAATTAAAACAACCATTGTGCAAAATTAATTTTGTAGTTATTAAATAGTTCACTTGATTATATATATTTTGCATGAAGTAAAACAATTTTTTTGAAATCATAAGATGAAAAAAAAAAGTATACTTGATTAAAATATAATAAATGCCACCTAAAAATTCAATAAATCAGTTTTAATTTATTCATACTTGAATATTATCAACAAATTTAGTACTTAGTTATAAAATATAATAAATGTTTTTGTTAAGAACACAAAAAGATGTAACACAATATTTTTCAAATAATAGATACATTTGAAATATGCTTATAAAATTATGAACATATTATTAAAATGAATATTTATTGAGTAAAGCAGAAAGTTTAAATTCTTATTTAATGCAAATTGAATGGAAAAAAAATATTTTCAGGCACTTTTTTCCAGTTAAAAAAATATTCAATTTTATAAAGAAAGAATTCCACTGTTACACCAAATTACTTTTATCATTTTCAAGGCACAGTTCTCTAGGATATTTTGAAAAAAAAAAAAAAGTATCAGATCCTACTATCACATTCATCAGTTTACTGGACAATGTCATATCACTATCAATAACCAAATTATTCAATCTTTATATTAATTTATGAGGGCCTGATGGCGAATGGCGCACTCTGGCGTTCGGTACCACAGGTATCGGGTTCAAATCCCGGCTTTGCCATGGGTGTTTGTAGTGGTTCGGAATCCACTTTAAGCTGTAGGTGCCGGTCCTAATAAGATCGTAGAGCGCTGCGGGGGCATTGTTACTCCGCGTCCGTGGCTTACCATCAAGTTACACGCGCCCCCTGGGTAATGCAAAGTGAGTAACATCGGTGCAGCCCTTATGGCGAAAGATCACGGTCTATTTGCCAGCTGCATTAGAAAAAAAAAAAATTAAAAATATTAATTTATGATGCAAACAAACATGCAATACAATGATTATCCTATTATTGAAACTATCTATATATTTAAAAATAGGACAAAACAAATCAAACAGATAAATTAAAACACCAAAAAAGGAAAGTAATGCTGAATGAATTGAATGTACATTGAAAACTACAGATGACAAAGTGATTTGATTTGTAGCTTAGAGATTTATGCTCGCTAATGCTAACAAAGCATTTTAGCTGCATTGCACTAATAAAAACACTGCACCTACACTAAAAATAACAAAATATTAATAGAAAGAATATTATTACAAAAATAACTTTAAAATAAAATAAATTTTATGCAATGTATAATGTACCCTGTAGATGGGGAAAAAAATGCTACAAATAAACACATTTGTAGTCCTGACATTCATTAAAACAATTATCACAGTAGTTAAAAATATACTTATCACAATTCACAGAGCGACTTTTTCTTTCCATAAATTGAACACTTAAGTAAAAATAGTTAACTAAAAATGCAAATACTATAAGCATAAAGATAAACAAATAAACATGAAGATATATTGAAAATCTAAATAACATCAATCTATCTTGATTGAATTTAGAAAATGAAATATTACACTTAGACATATTACAATGTTTTGTCAAATTATAAGCAAGAACACAAAGATCAACATTTTTCAAATGCAATTTCTTAAATTGAAAAAGTTTTTACATTTCCTAAAAATTTATAGAAAATATTGTTTCAATAATAACTGAAAATTGCTGAGAAATAAAAACTGTAATGTTTAAAAGTTATAGAAAGGACATATCTAGATATCACAATACTGATATTTGTTATAGTTGTTTCAACATAATTAATCAATAGTAATTATATGACTTAAAAATTTTACAAGCTTGTAAAGCTTTCACAATTAAGAATAAAAAATGCAATGAATTATTTTGTAAAGATGATTTAAGTTAATTGTTTTTCTAATTGAAAAGGTTTACTGTTTAATAGTTTATAGAAAATTTGAACTTTCAATACAGATTTGTAAATATACCATTCTTATTCTTTCACCAAAAAAATTAGTTGAATGGTTCAAATTAATGTAATTTTCAATTAATATTTTTATATTTATTATAACTATCATATTTAATCAACAACATATCAATTTATAGTAATAATTACGTATTAAATTGATAATCTACCAATTAAATACAATGTAATATGCATTCAAAAAATCTGTATATGAATTATTAAGGCACAAGAGATTCATAATTACAAAATACTAAATAGTGAGTAGAAGTTTTAACTTTTATGCTTTAGTTTCTTTATTTGATAGATAAAATGAAATCAATCAATGACATCCCCCCTTTTTTTTTTTTTTTTCTTCTTCTTCTTCTTTTGCATAGAACTGTAATTTAAGTTGTGAAAATGAACTATAATTTAATTTTAAAAATGAAAGATATTGAAAAATATGCTTTGACATAAGACAAATAAAAGATGACCATATTTGATGTTAAGTAACTATTTATTTAATCAACACCTATTATCATCATCTTTGAATTGTTAATAATAAACAAATTTAACATTCATATGATAATTTCAATAATTACAAAAAAAATATATGTATGAAGCTTGAAAAATATTTTTTTTATTTTATTACTTATATTCTTTACTTATTTTATTAGAAATTCCCATCTTTTAAAAGGCACACATGATTTATTATGAAACACAATTAATTTTATATAAAAAGAAGTATTCAATTAAAAAGGTTTTACATAACTTTTAAATAAAAATTAGTTTTATATTATTAATTTCAATAATCACATAAAATTATTTATTTTTAAAAATGAATGATCTAGAGTGGGGGAAAAAAAAAGAGTAAAAGAAACTACTATAATAAAACAACAATCACAAACTAACTAAATAAAATTAAAAAAAATGCAAAAATAATAAGTGCATCCACAAAATGTCCATAAAGAATTTTGATATGTATTGCTCATATGAGCTATCCAGTGACTTGATAAAATTCAAATTTGAATTCCACATCGTATCATTATGCAGCTCTGCTCGTCTTTTTCGTATTTGTCTTGGTTTTCTTCGTCTTTTTAGAAATTTCTTTCTTTGTTGGCAAGTCTTGTTCTTCACCACAATTTGATGAAGATGAACTAATTTTTTTATCAGGAACTTTAGATAAAAGTTCACTCATTTTTAATTTCATATTACCTCCTAATCTGAAGGAACCTGCTGCTCCTTTACCTTTGGTTTGAATTATAGTTCCAGAAGCAACTGCTAGCAACAAATACCTCTTAACGTACGTAGCAATTTTCTTTTCGTCAACATTAAAATGACTTGCAATGTATTTTTTAATTGCTTGAATTGATGAACCATTACGATCATTCAACATCGCAATAGCAAGTAATACCATTTCCGATACTTTTGGATGCTTCGTATTACTTGTAGCCATAACTTTTTCATTGGATTTCTTTTTTAAATTCATGTTTTTATGAAACGGAAATGAAATCAAAAGTGAATATTTTAATTACCAATATTGCACACACGAGGATCAGGTATTGTTTTGTTTGATGTTCCGTTACATTAGCTCACTTCAGTTACTACTGTTCATTTATTTCAGTTTATTAAATCAATAAAAGAAAATTTACTGTTTGAATGGTACATATTTAGATTTTACTGGGAGTCTAGTACTTTTATTGTGTATTTAAATAAATTTTTACACACTATTTAAATATTTGTACAAATTTTAATATTATAACATTATATTATTAAACAATTATATTTAATTTTGTCACAATGGTGACAGTTTCCAGTGGCGCATTTTATTCGCGAAGTTAAAAACATTTCCACACAAAAACATATGACATTAAGTTGTATTTTTTATTCTTTTTCTAAAAAAATAAACATATTCTAGTATATCAAATAACTGTAAAAGTAATGCATTAATCAGAAATATTTTTCTAAAGTAAGTATTGTTTGTTTTCATACATTTTCAGATATATTCCATATTTATGATAATTTAAAAATCAAATTTATTGTTTAGTAAATAAACTATTTGACACGAAAAATAATGTTTGAAATTACTATGCAACGTATTCTACGTAAACAAAAAGAAGTAAATGTATAGATTTGTATTAATGTAATAAAATAAAAATACTTTTTAATGTAAAATCGAAAAATAATGTTATCAAATTGTGAGTTATATATATATATATTTGATAATTTTAGAAAATACATTCAGTTTTACCTACTTTAATCGGCATTCAAATCATTATAAAAAGGTTTTTTTATGGATTCTGCAGTTGTTGTTTTTTTTTCCTGTCAATCCAATCAAAACATGATTTTGTATCTCAAAATGCTTTTTTTTTTTCCCTACATCAATTAATAAAAACGATTGTGATGACTGTGGTAAAGTTTGTGGTCATTATATGACATTTAATTCAGTTGATAGTGTGTATTACTAGTTTAATATTTAATTATAAGGACAGCCTACAGATTAAATTCTGTTTGAAAATAAAAATATATATTTAATCTGTTTAGAATTAGAAACTTTATTGCTATATACAGGTTTTGTATTATAATCTAAAATAGTTCTCACATTGTTTAAACACTGGTTGTAATGAAGCATCAGTTTTTGTAATATTTTATCTTGCAAAAATGTGATTTATGATAGTGTGTTTGATCTTGTAATCATTACCAAAGCTATGGTATCAAAAAAAAAAAAATGTCAGGTGCTAAAATAGATAAACAGATGACACAGAAAAAAATGAGGAAACTGCCTACTCTGTGTTCCTTGTTAGGCACTTTGTCCCGGCACATGTATTACTGATATATATTTATTAAACTGGCTCATTCCTCACTCATCTGTTCTCGTATAAATAAATTTTTATTTTGGTTTAAATGTCTTTTATATTCTGTTCAAATTATCGATCTCATGTAACATATTTGTTGGGGACAAGTCAAATTTATTGGAAGTCAACCTCAGCTATGAAATGTCCAAATGGTGCCTATACTTTGCCAACTAAATGTTAAATTTAAGTTATAATACACACCTTTGCAATCACCAAAATGTGGAAATGTTACTTTCTGGACTGGAGTAAAAAAAAAAAAAAAATAGCTAATTTATATTTTTGCTTTAAAATTTTTTAAAGTTTATTTTTGTCACAATTTATTTTTATTTCAGTTTTTGACTTCATTGTGCTGGCTGTGTAAGTGTTTTTAGGTTTTCTCACATGTTAGAAAATATGTTCCAAAATTTTTTTAAAGCATGCTCATGGAAAGCACCCCGTCTTTATTCCACTATCAGTCGTCGTATGTCTGTTAAAGATAGACTCATTAGTAAATGCAGAGAAGTGAACTACCAAAGTTTCTGTGTAATTACTATAGAATATAACAAACTTCTTGCATAAAGTATGAGGAAAAATAGTACCTCTATGTCAAATTTTTTAAAAACTATCTTTCCCTTTATTTTCCGAGTTTACACAATTAAACAATTTCCATCAGTGTCAAAATAGTATCATTTTTTCCTAAAAAGTCGATAACTTTTTACAATTTTCATGATAATTGAGCACGCAACACTTAGTTTTATTCACTATTGTGCATATGTAAATATAGTGTGAGTGCTATAGTTTTTTCTTTGTTATTAAAGTACTTGTATATATATATATATATAATTTTTATTATACAAATTTCAGTGAATCATTTTATATTTTTAATAAAAATATCTAAAATGTTAATTATTTACAAAACATTTAATGTATGTTTAGCTACTAGTTTATCTAATTTTGTCACTAATTAATAAATCATTAACAAAAAACTAGATATCTAAAAATTATAAACTAGAAAGTCGGATTGGGGAGTCGACCAAAAAATTTTCGGTTCAACTCCTGTGTCGAATTTTTTATATTGACTGCTAACTCTTGACTTTTTAAGGTAATTTTATGAACTGTGGTGTTTCCTGAGAAATTTAAAAAATTTATAGAATATATTTAGTTACATTTATTAAACTTCTGTGTCTGTAAAAAAAGTTTTACATTAACAAAATATTTTACTGTTTTAAAGGTGCAATATTTACGTTCAATTTGCTTACAAAAAAATATATATCCTTTAAAAATAACAGCACTAAATTAACAAGTTGCAAAGCATTATAAAATAGCTAAAGACAAAAAAAAAAATATATTTCAATCTCAAAAAATCTGTATTTGTAACTTATTAAATTTTATTAGTTATTGCTCTGTTATTTTCTCTTCATGCTTTCTTTAAGATTATTTATTCAAATATGCGATTATGGTGAATCAGGCACTATAATCACATTATAGTACCAGAATTCTTACTTATTAGAAACATATGAGAAATATCCAAAAATTATTGACCTATGGAAACATTTTTAGAATTTTTCTTATCAGGAGCAAATAAGAAATATCCAAAAATGACTGGCCCATACAAACATTTTTTAAAATCCTTTAGTGAGTTGAAGTAAAAAAAAATGTTGCATAGTCATTGCTATTCATATTATATGAGTGACAATATTTGCTGTGATTTATAGTAAAAAAGGTTAAATCCCTTTCCTACTTATGTACATTTTGCTTGGTAATGGGGGAAAATTACTTATGGAAAATTCAAAAAATATTTTTTTTTATCTATCTAAAGGTTTAGATAGCAGTAATGTTATTAAAAATTAAAAAAAAAAATTTTTTTTTATCCTTTGATTTTTTTCTTAATATGTTTTTTTTTAATCCAATTTAGATTTTCATTAGTTTAATGAATTGAAATTCGTTTACATTCATTGATTGAAATTTGTTTATCATCATGGATACAATAAATTTATAAATGATTAAGAAAATTTCAACTGTCAGAAATTATGACAAAGTATTGTAATAAAAATACATATTACCAAAATCTTTTTATATTAATAGCTTATATTAAAGAATAAATCTTGCTTGTAAATTTTAATTATTAAGAATGATTTAAAATTTTTTTTTATTCATACATATTAATTGAATAATTGTGAAAAATACATTTTCCAAAGTAAATTTAGTTTAGACTTAGTTTAAATGTTGTGACTTTTTGAAATAGCCTTGTCAATTATGTTTGATATATGTTTTATATTTTATTTATTAAAATTTAAGGTTTTTGCAAAAATATATTAGACTGTTTTATATTTGAAGTTTTGGGAAGAATTTCCTTGTATGAATAATTACAAGGCTTAATTTTATAGAATGGAAGATAATCTTCAGAAAGAAGTTTCAAATCTTGAGATAAGCTTTAAAAAGCAACTGATGTATTGAAAAACTGCAAGTTAACTGACAAAATTTTAAATACAATAAAAAGAAATATTGAAGCTGCTACACATGCTTTAAATACTATATGTGATCTTCAGGAAGAAAAATAAGGTAAGCATAAAAATAATTTTTAAAAAATGGATTTATTTCCTTTGCTAATTTTTTTTTCTTGTTTTCTTCAAATTTTTCTATAAAAATTAAATTTTATATTTTTACTAAATATATTGCATAACATGATATAAAATTGTAATTTTTTTTATAATCTATTTTTTTAATCAATGTTGTATTATTTATTTATAGTTTATTTTAAGAATTATATTTTTACAATTTTTCCAGCTTTAATTAAAATTAATTTTTATCCTTATAACAAGTTTTTATATATGTATATATAGTACACACACAGTATAACTTTTTAACTTATCAACATGATCTATGAAAATAAATCAATTAGGAACTTTCATACATGGATAAAAATTAAATACTGTTTAGATATTCTTTGAACAAACAAGAATGCAATGTGGTCTTACAAGGATAGATCATAGCTGTTCATCACCAATATGATAGAAATTATGCTATGCATAGATCATGGTTAGGATGTTTAGCCTAAGTAGTAGAACCCATCTCTCAATTAATTTTGAAAAATTGAGTTACAAAATATTACATACTTATTTTATCTCATTGACAAGAAATTTCATAGTGCAGTGATTAAATCGCACGCTACAATTTCAAAGATTGCTTGTTTAATCCTTCATTGTGATATTTTTTGTTCCATTTTAATTTCATACATTATGTTCTTTGAAAGTAATACTACAAAATTACATTAATTATTAAGCATTTTCTACCCAAGACATATTTCATACACTTTTTTTCTTTCATTTTTTAAATTTTATTTAAAAAGCCTTCTTAATTATTAACTTTTTACTGTTTTATAATTTTCATTTTTATGTTCATTTCTGGAGTAGTTTTATTTATAGTCTGAAAAAAAATACATGATCACATTTAGAAAAAAATTTTTTTAGAGTAGGTACAATATTCCATCCCGAACGGGAAATTCAAATTAGAATTCTCTTATGAATGGTTTACTTGCAAGGTGTTGCAGAATTGCAAATAAAAGTTACAAAAGGGAACAGGAAAAAATATATTAAGGAATATAAAAATGTTGAAGTAGAAAGTTGATGGGCCCTTATTTTCTGTTAAAAAACAAAGCAAGTAAACAATTTTCATAAATGGGGGAAAAAAAAAAAGTTTATTTTCCAATCAACATACTGTAGAATTTCTATCAATATATGAACTCTCCATTCATAAAGTGATTTAGATGTCATTAAATATATTGATTCTGCTGTTTTTGCCATGGATATCAGTTTGATACTTGTAATACATTTTTGGAATAATACTTCAGAATTTGATAATGAAATATGATCTTGTGTAACATTAAGCATAAATTGAAAAACTTATATATTAAATGTTTGTATATGTTCTTTTCTTACAATCTATAAATAAATTTTCCTATTTCTTATATTCAGTTGCTGCATTGAACACAAAATTTTCAAATGAAAAAACCAACATATGTTTAGAAAATTTGATTTTCAATTCCAATAAAACATAATATATATATATATATATATACACACTGAAGTGACAAAAGTCATGGGATAGCAATATGCAAATTTTCAGATGGCAGTAGCATCGCGTAGAACAGGTATAAATGCGCAGTGCTTTCAGCTTTTCTGTTCAAGTTATTCCTGTGAAGAGGTTTTGACGTGATGATGACCGCACGACGGGAATTAACAGACTTTGAACGCGGAATGTTAGTTGGAGCTAGACGCATGGGTCATGCCATTTCGGAAATCGTTAGGGAATTCAACATTCCCAGATCCACTGTGTCAAGAGTGTGCCGGAGAGTATGACATTTCAGGCATAACATCCCACCATGGACAGCGCAGTGGTCGACCGCCTGCACTTAACGACCGAGACCGGCGACGTCTGCAAAGAGTCGAAAATTCTAACAGACAAGCAACACTGCGTCAAATAACTGCAGAAATCTATGTGGGACGTACAAGGGACTTGTCTGTTAGAACTGTGCGGAGAAATTTGGCTTTCTTGGGCTATTCCAGCAGAAGACCGACTCGAGTGCCTTTACTGACAGAACGACATCGCTTGCAGCGACTCTCGTGGGCACGTGAGCATATCGGTTGGTCCCTAGATGAATGGAAAACCGTGGCCTGGTCCGATGAGTCACGATTTCAGTTGGTAAGAGCTGATGGTAGGGTTCGAGTGTGGTGCAGACCCCACGAAGCCATGGACCCAAACTGTCAGCAAGGCACTGTTCAAGCTGGTGGTGGCTCCGTAATGGTGTGGGCTGTTTTTTCATGGCTTGGACTTGGTCCTCTGGTGCGACTGGACCGAACATTGACTGGTAATGCTTATGTTCAGCTACTTGGAGATCACTTGCAGCCATTCATGGACTTCATGTACCCAAACAACGATGGGATTTTATGGATGACAATGCGCCATGTCACCGGGCCACAACTGTTCGCGATTGGTTTGAAGAACATTCTGGACAATTCCAACGAATGATCTGGCCACCTAGATCGCCCGACATGAATCCCATCGAGCATTTATGGGACATCATCGAGAGGTCTGTTCGTGCCCAAAATCCTGCACCATCAACACTTTCACAATTATGGACGTCTATCGAGACAGCATGGCTCAATATTCCTGCAGAAGACTTCCAACGACTTGTTGAGTCCATGCCACGTCGAGTTGCTGCACTTCGCCGGGCGAAAGGAGGGCCAACACGATATTAAAAGAGGTATCCCATGACTTTTGTCACTTCAGTGTATTTCTAGGTCAAAATACTTAATTTTTTTCTGTATTATTAAGAAAACATGCAATGTAAGTAAAACTCGCAACCTTTGGAATGTTAGCTGATGACATTACCACACCATGAGACCACTTGTTAGCAAAGAGCTTTAATAATGTAAAAACTTAAAGTTTTTAATTTGACTTTTATGAAAATTATTGAATGATAGATCGTACTATTTTAAGATCATCATATTATTTTAACAGACATCCACATAATATGTATTTATGTCCAATAGGTGACACAGTTTATAACCTTACTTTGCAACATTAAATATGATTTATTTTATTGTTATATATATATTTATATACTATATTACTATAATACTATTGTTATATATATAGTTATATACTGCATTTACTGACTTATGTTTATATTTATAATGCTATAATATTTTAGAATTATATATGTTTTTAGGATGATATAATTATAGATGAATTTAGTGACAATGAAATACCTCCAAGTGATGATGAATGGGGTAACACTAATGATTTTGATGATATGATAAAGGTATATATTTTTTTCAATTTGTAAAATTAATAAATATGCATTTAATACAAATAAAACATTAAAGTATTTTTATCTATGTATCAATAAAGAGAAAACTTTTTGAACTTTTAAATTCATTGTGTATAATTCCTAATTTTTTTATTAGGATTATTTAAATTTAAATTGTTTGTTAGTTATTAGATTATTGTACGCTTTGATAATATAAATACATATCTGTGACATGATTATTTAGTGACCAGAACATTTCAAATCATTATAAAATATTCTAAAATTTTATTTAATTGTAATAAAAACAAAAAAAAGAATGATTTTCTTTTCATAATAATCATTATTAGTATGAAATACACTGTTTTCTTAATTAAAATTTAATAATTGTATTTATGAAAATAACATATTAATAAGCAAAATATGAATTATTTGTTACTATTTTTTTTCAACTTTAAAATGTAGATAATTCAACAGCAACTTTACATTTGATGTTGCTTCTATATTAATTTATTTAAAGGTTATTTTATTATTTATTCTTATTAATTTTAACTTCAAATGATTATTTAAGCTCTTTTAAAATACACTTAATTTGTTAGATGGTTACATCGTTTCTTTCTTTAATATTAATTTTAAAATGTGTTATTATGCTTAAAAAATGTTCAGTATATTTTGTTATTATTCAGGCTTGTGAAGAGGCTGAGAATAGTTTCAATTCTATTGAAGATGCTTCTGATCCCCCACCTGAAAATGAAAATCAAAGTTTGGGTTCTGATGATGAGAAAAATGACTCCACTGCATCTAATGAAGACAGTATGCTCCTGCCTTCCAATAAACAAGATTTTGGTATGAATATAAAATGAAGTTTTCTTTCCTACTCATAATTTGTTATGCCTTTTTTTTTAAATAGAATATATTAATTGTATACTGTTAAATGTCAATAAGATTAGTCATAGCCCATTCAGCATATCGATAAAAATGCATTGTAATCTCTAGATGATTCCTAAATATTCATTTCTCATTTGAAACATTCCATGGATCGATAAAAGAAATAAACTTGTGCAAGTAATCATTATCTGAATAGCATGCTATATACTGGAATCATATTTGACTGTTTCCCTGTATTTATTATAAACTTCATCATATATGATGCATATAATAAAGTTAAATTTGGTTTTTACTTAAAAAAAAGACAAAGTTAATTCCTCTCAAATTATTATTTTTTATATAAATCACACATAATAGAAATCTTTGTATGTAAAAATTCAAAAATAATATTTTAATAATTCTTCTTGATAGAAATCTTTTGTATTTTTCTGGGAATAATAAAAAAAATTCTTTTTTAGTCATAATTTCTTCTTGATATCCAGGTGAACTATAATTTCTAAAATTAAATCATTATAATTTCTACTCTGATTAGGAATTAATATTTTTGATATCGATATTAAATGAAACTCAGGAGACAAATATTTCTCTTAATTATTATATATATATATATAAAGATAAATTTTTTTCTCTTTAAGTTTCTTTTAATAATGAAATCTTTCTCAATTATAAAGGAGTTTGTCATTATCATCCTAATGAATTGAATGAACAGAAAATTAAATGAATGAATTTCTAAAGTTTCTTGGTTTTTGTTGTTGCAACTTGAATGATAGATTATCTTGGATATGCAAATATAAGAATAATGGATATAGAAAGAATTTCTTCATTTTGAAATGCCTCTTTCCTAATAATGTTTTGTTTAGAAATTCCACTGGTTGAATGGTATTTTTGTGAATTAATTTAAATCAATAACTATGAAACTCATTCAATTTTAATGAAATTTTTAAAAATTTGAAAAAGTCTTAATATCAGTGTAAAAAATATTTTTGCTTTTGGTAAAGGAAATGCATGTTTTTTTTTTTATTTGTGAGAAAGAAGTAAATTTAAATTCTAATCATATCTTGCTGATTTTTACTCATTATCTCTAAAAAAAATATTTAATTATTGTTATTTTTTTTTTTTAGATTGTGATCCACCTGGAGACGAACATTTTCGAATTCTTAAACAGTATTTTGGTCATGGTTCCTTTAGACCGTAAGTGAATTCATTTTTGAAGTGAATGAAAATGTAAAAAAAAATTATTATATTTGATTAGTAAGGATATAAACAATGAGTATCAAAATAAAATTTTTTTTTTTTATTGGTTGAGGTTTCTTTTCTTAAAAATATATTAAATGCTACCTTAAATTCTGTAAAACTTATGACAGATAATAAATATTATAAATCATACTGTACGTTGAATTGTAAAAAAAAAATCTATTTCTCAAAACCAAATTTGATGCAAGGTTTAAAGATATATTTTTTTTCTCAAAACCATTTGTTAATTTGATTTAAAGTTTTCTTGATAACAGAAAAATATAAAATTTTAAGAAATGTATGAGTTGTGTTTTTAAAAAATAATTTGTTGAAATATTCTCCTGTATATGATATATTATTTAAAAAAAAAAAAAAATCCATAATGCTTTGCAAAAAGTTTTCTTAATATTTAACATCAAATAATTACGTTAAAAATAGTTACACTAGTATCTTTATGTTTGTGGTTTATTTATTTTAAAAATTTAATTTGCCTTAGTAATTTAAAAATCAAGATTTCTCCTTATTATTATTTGATTGTGTTTTCTATTGGTTTGGCATAACTAATAAATGTATGCTTTTCTCTGATTTATTTTGTGCAAACTTGAACTCATTGTAATTTTTTTTTATGGTTTTGTATAATGTAGTTTAACTATATTAAAAAACAACTTTTCTTTTTATTAAGGATGCAGTGGAAGATAATACACAGTGTTTTAGTAGAGCAAAAGGATGTTAGTGCTGTTATGGCAACTGGTAAGTTTTCATATATTTACTAATAAATGTTCTGTTAAGGCAATATATATAATTTACAAATGCTTTTATATTAATATATAATTACATTTTTTGTATTAATATTTATGTGGAATTTGTTAATTGATAGAAATCATAAATACATTTTTAGTATATTAAATTAATAGTTAAAAATATCATTGTATATTTTTGTGAATATGATAATAAAGGTGTAAAATTATTTTTAATGTGTTTGTGAAAGACAATATATAAAATGTTTTGTTATTCTACATTTTATACCTTCTCTTCTAGGTTATGGTAAAAGTTTATGTTATCAATATCCTGCAGTGTTTCAAAATAAACCAGTTATAGTTATTTCTCCACTTATATCATTAATGGAAGATCAAGTTATGGCATTAAGGTAAAAATAGCAATTATATTAATTCAGCAGGAATTATATATTTTTTAGAATATTTTTGTTTTTAGAGAGAAATATATAATAAATGTTTATTAAATGTAGCTTTATAAATATTGATTTTTTTCTTAGTGTAGCAAATATTGGTGCTTGTTTCTTAGGATCAACTCAAACTCAAATGGGTAAAGTGAAAGAGGAACTACTTCAGTAAGTAAAATTTAAATCTTATTATGGTGTAAAAAATGTAGTAATTTTTTAATAAAATGTAATAGATTTATTTTAGATTATTATAAAAATTAATCATGAAATGTCATTGAAGCTTATTACACATTTATATATTGATTTGAAAATGTTTTAAATTATTTAATACAGCATAATTATTTGTATAAATATTTATCATTATTATGTGTTGCAGAGGAAAACAAAAAGTTATCTACATGACCCCTGAATTTTGCAGAAAGTGCAGAACCTTTGTTAAAGAACTTGGATAGCAAAGTGGGTAAGTGTCCATAAAAATATTATTAACATTGTTACATTTATTAATAAGTATTTTATAGCCTTTAACTATTTTAAATATATAATTTTCATTTTACTTTTCCTTTTTCACAACAGGCATTGTTTTGTTTGCTATTGATGAAGCTCATTGCGTTTCACATTGGGGACATGATTTCCGAGCTTCTTATCGAAAACTTGGGAAATTGCGCTCTACTTTTTCTCATGTATGTTTGGTAGTTTCAGAAAACCATAATTGTAGTTTAAAAGACATATTTAATATTATAATTATATATTATTAATTTTTATTAAACTTATAACTCAGCTTATCCTTTAAGGTGCCATTTATTGCAGTCACTGCTACTGCTACTCCTACTGTTTTAAATGATATTTGTAGTTCTTTAAAGTTAAAGAATCCTGTTAAAGTTTGTTCTAGTTTTGACAGGTAAGTTTTTTATAATGATATTACTTGTAATTTTATGTCTATTATTTGAAAAGTTTATAGATATGTTTCTAAAAATTACCAATAAAAGAATTAAAAAAAAAAATGTTACTGAATATAACTAAAAATATGACTGTGCTGTCAGTTTTGACAGTGCAAAAATGTGTTTTAGCGAGATTGTAAGATAATTACAATTGATAAAAAAATGCAATTGTTAATCCCTAAATTTCTCTTGAATTTTGAAATTTTTTTTATAGTTTAAGAGTTTGGGTTATAAAAGTGAATAAAAATGATGTAAAATAAAATTTTTAAATTATACCAATTTGTACAAAAAGTGGTTTAAATATAGTCCAACCGCAGATTGCATGAATTAATAAACACCTAGTGTATTGGTGGAAACAGACAAATCGATTAGTTTTTAGAGGTGCTAGTCAGAAACACCCGAATAGCTGCTTTAAAAAAAAAAAGTATAATTGTAAGTGTGGAATTTTTATGTATAGTTTTTCTATTTCTACCATGTAATCTAAAATTTTAAAAAATTAAAATTAAAATCCCTTCTAAATGGTATTTCCTTCCTATGATGCCATTTTTAAAAAATTCGTCAGACTCGATCATTTTCAAATTGTCCATGCAATCAGTGGTCTAGCTATTATGTTTACAAAATAAATTTTCAAAATGGATTTTTTCTTTCAGACCAAATTTATTTTTAGAGGTTTGTATGAAAAGTGGATCAGTTGAAAATGATCTGCTGAGAGTCATGATTAAGAAAAATGGTAAACCTGGTTTTTCTGGATCAACTATTATTTATTGTCCCACAAGGAATTCTACTGAAGATGTCTATAAAAAATTATTGGGTAAAATATTTTGGATATTTTTAAAATAATATATTTTGTAGAGAAAAAAATTAAGGAAACTGATTCCTATTAAATTTTATTTTTAATTAATTTAAATAATGGTTTAATTCAGTTTCAGATTAAAAATTTGCATGTTCTTTTGATTTATCTTGATTTCATTCAATACTTATAATGACAACTATTCTTGAATTGAATTAAAGCTTTATGTTAATGGGTTTTATTTATTTTTTTGTGTATATTCTAGTAATATTTTCTAAATGTGGAATATTTGATCATTTAGCATTTTGAGGCATTGTAGATATGAAAATAAGTATAAATCAAATTTCCCTTATTCCAATGAAAGTTTTAAAATTTCTTTGCTGCTAAATTAAATTGGGAATTTATTAAATACTCAGTATTTTCTGAAAGTATTATTTAAATATTAGTAAATTGTAGATTTTGTGTTTCTGCTTTTTCTAATGATCACTTCATTAGTTGTAAAAGTTTTTTTTTTTTTTATATATATGCATAATGCAGATATGAAAGTTTCTTGCCAAATTTATCATGCTGGTATGACACCTGAGCAGCGTAAGAAATCTCATCGAGAATTTGTTCATGATAAAGTGGAGGTATTTATTACTTATTTTTTAAATATTAAAATATTTTATGTTTTTAATAGATGATCAACTGGTAGGACAATTCAACTTAAATAAAGTGAAAAAGAATCTATTTATAAACTACTGTAAAATGCACATGTTATGATTAATTAAACTAATAAGTATGTACTGAATTAGTGTAAATTTACTTGAATTGAATTAAAGCTTTATGTTAATGTTTTTTTGTATATATTCTAATAATATTTTCAAAATGTGGATTATTTGATCATTTAGCATTTTTGAGGCAAATTTAGGTATGAAAATAAGTATAAATCGAATTTCAGTTTATTTCAATGAAAGTTTTAAAATTTGTTTGATACTAAAAGGAATTTGGAATTTATTAAGTACTCAGTATTTTCTGAAAATATTATTTAAATATTTAAGCTATATATTGATATATTATACCCATATTAATTAAATTTTTTTATTTATTTATTATACAAAAGAATCTTTATATTAAGAGCCAGATTACTTGATTATGGATTATGTTAAGTTAATTATTTTGTTTTGCACAAAGCAATGTTATTAGTAATATCTTGGTTAAGATGAATATATTTCTTCAGCATTGTTTTTATGATTTGGGCTGTTATCGATTGATTTTTCATGTATTTAATGAAAAGAAATGTTTTTAATTTCTTAAACAGATTTTGAATATTAAGATTGTTTTGTACTAATTTAAAGTATCATTTTGTTTAAAATGCTGTATTGCATTATTTATTTGTTATAATTTTTAAAAACTGTACATTTAAAAAAAAAGAATTATAAACAATAGCATTCTTTTGTCATGTAACGAATATTTTATCATCAATTACATTCAGAGCAATTTTTAAATTCAGACTAATGATTTATATAGTTGGAAAGCTTACATGCATAATGCAATTATTTTCTCCTTGATTAGACAAACAAAATAATGTATTGTAACCTGTACAATTTATTACATTAAATTTTGGGAATCATATTTTCAAAGGTTGTGGTGGCTACTGTAGCATTTGGAATGGGAATCGATAAACCTGATGTGAGACGTGTTATACATTATGGTGGTATGCAATAACTATTTTGAATTTTATTTTGTAATAAGTATTATAAATTAAAAAATTACTATTAAAAGCTTAAATATTACATATTCCTCAAATAAGTATTTCTGTTTGTATAAGATCTCTTAAACTTGCTTGTTCAACAAATTCCTTTAACCTGTACACTGCTTTTACTAGACCACAGATCTCTGTGGTGTCTCAATCCTGATATTTAGCTGACAAACCTTCATTTAATTATTTTTTGCACTACAAGCTAAAAAACAATTAAACTTGTTATTATGGAACTTTGCCATTAAATTCACATGTTCACCATTTGAATGGAATGCTTACTCATCATTTTATTTGTTTCATATGATGGCTACAATAATTTATTTCTGTATAATTTCATCTATTTGGTTATTATTTATAATTTTTTTATCCTAGTTAAATGTTGTGATATGGAATCTTATTTCATTGAACAATCATTCTTCTATAGTATAACTCGAATTGCAATACCTCTATTTGAAGACTATTTTTAAATGCTTGAAACAAAATTGAAAAATAAAGCTGTAATAGTAATAAACAATAAAAAAAAAAATGGATTACATAATAATATGTATTTTTCTTTATCTGTACATTAAATAATAAAAATTATTTTATAAGATCATGTATTATCAAATTTTATTAAAAATCTGCCAGTGTGAATACAGTTGTTTATCTAAGTTTTAAAAGCATTTAACTACTGTGTATACTGGAAAAACGATATATATCATGTTAGGCATCTAACTGTTTTAATCTTTTCTTATTTTATACATACTTATAATGAATTTTTGAATGTTAGGAAAAATAATTTAATTATCACATCTCACAGATTCCCTGAACTCAAGCCTGGAAATCCATTGTAGGCATTGTAGTATCCTGATTAAGAAACCCTTATTTATATGATTTCATTTAAAAATAAATTTGTGATTTCTAGAATTCAAAAACATTAATCTCAAATGCAAAAATTAAGCTATGATTTATATTGATAAACTTTAATTATTCAAAAGTGTCTCAAAAATTTTCAGTAAAATAAACATTTTCTTTATATTATAATGTAAAAGATAATTAATAAAAAGATTTATTGTTATTGCTTTTTTTTTTATTTTTGTTTAAAACCAATATAATAGCCTTAATATTTTTTTTTGTTACTTAAAAATTTTTTAATGTATTGTAGTCAAAAAATAATATTACTGTTTTTAAATTATTAAATTGCTTTGTTGGATTTTTAATATAGCTCCCAAAGATATTGAATCCTATTATCAAGAGATAGGAAGAGCAGGTCGGGATGGTTCACCAAGCATCTGTCAAGTTTTTTATTCTAATGCCGACTTTGTTACTTCAAAGTAAGTTATTTTTATATTTAAAATACTTTATAAAAATTACTGCTGTTTACATTATTTTCTACTTAAAGATAAGGGTATATTACTCTTAATGTATTCCTGAGGTAAAGCAATTGAAGATTAAAAAAAAAAAAAACCCATTATTATAGTTGAAGAATCTATTAATGATGTATGTATATACACTCAAGAGCCAAAACATTATGACCACCTGTCAATAACGAGTTGGCCCACTTTTGGCGTGCAACACAGCTTCAATCCGCCTTGGCATGGATTAATACCACCACTTAATACCAATTAAATACCACTTCCACCTGATCACGTGCCTTCCACGTTATCCAGGCGAGTTCATTGCAAAATGTAGGGGTGATCATAATGTTTTGGCTCTTGAGTGTATATATATTATAAAAGCAACCAAACTTCAAATAAATGACATTTTTGCATTTATTATTCTTTTCAACTGATATATTCAATAAAAAATTAGAGATTCAGTTAAATTTTTCTAAGCAAATCATGTATTGAAAAATAAGCATTTATAACATGAGTTTATACATGTAAATTATCTTAAAAAAAGGAACACAATTAAGCTGATAAATTGTGTTTGTAATTTAAATCAACACTTACATTTTTCTAATGTCATTACTATGAATCAGAAAATTCTTTCCCTATTATTAAATTATGCTAAAGAAAACAATATAATGTAAACAACAAAAATAAAACCTTGATCATCAGTCTCATGATCATATCTCGCCAGTGATTTATATACTATCTTTTGATGGATGCCATTTATTTAATCAAAACTGAATGTAAAAAATATTATATTAAATTCTTTCAGCCTTATAAGAAAGGGTGAATTTTATTTAAAAGTTAAAAAAAAAAAAAGCATATTTAAACTAAATAAATTTTTTTGGAATAGAATGCCTATGTGTACTACATAATTTTCTGTATGTATCTACATAATTTTGTAGGTTCTTTTTGAAAGATATTAAGAGTGAAAAGTTTCTGGCACATCGAGCTGACATGATCTCAAAGATGCAACAATATCTGAACTCGACCCGCTGTAGACGACAGATGCTTTTATCCCATTTCCAAGGAGAAGAAGTGAAAAATTTTAAACAATCAGAAAAATGTTGTGATAATTGTAAGAAAAAGTATGTATAATTCAATGAAAATATTTTTGTTACATTATTTCTCAAAACATTTATCTTTTTCAGGAGTTTTTTTAAGTACAATCTAGCTATAAACAATAAGCATATTATTGTATAATCTTAAGGCATATCATATTATTGTCAGAGTAAAAATACTTTTGTTAAAAAAAAATTTCTTAACATATTATTTATTCATTTATAGATTGAAAAGAAGTCAAATGAATAATAATGATTCTTCTAAGCAAAATTTAGATGGTAAAAAGGATTTTGCTGAAGAAGCCAAACTCTTGTTTGGAGCTATTGAGGTCAGCTTATTTGATGTTTTGTAATTGAATGATGATATTTAAACTTACGTAGTTTTAAAATATATCTTGCCTTTTAATTTTTATGGAATGTTTAATAAAAGTTTGTTTTAAAAATTATCAATCTTTTCAAATTACCAATTAGAAGGAAAACAAATATGATTTTACAGTATTATCATTATTTAAAATACATAATAGCATGTTTTATTAATTTAAATTAACAATTTCTATTGGTGTGACTTAAAAATTACATTAAAGAAATTTTAGTTTAAAAAATAGATTAAGATTTATGAGTATTAGAATTGGATATTCATTTGAAAAGTTATTTTCAATGAATATATTTTTGCATTTTTTTGTGTTATAGTTACTTTCAAAGCAATCAATTTTTTAATTAAAAATGTTTTGTAATATAAGTGGAATATATTTGTTTTAAGTTTCATTTTCAATTGTCTTTTTAAATAAACAATTTGTTTTAATGATTTAATTTAAATTAAAATGAAATATATAAAATTTTTGCAAATATATTTATAATTGTTATTTATTAGTCTACAGGAGGTGCATTTGGATTGTCTGTGCCAATTCTTGTTGTCAGAGGTTCAGTAAGTAGAAATTAATTTTTAGGATTTTGTCCTGCTAAAATATATTAGTATGATGTCCAAACATAACCTGTTACTGATTTTAAAAAAATCTTAAGAATTATGTTCTGCGAAAACATTGTCGTCAAAGTATAACATGCAAAAAATATACAGTGTATTTTAGGCACATAATCAAATAATTGATATTATTGAGTTTTAGGAATTTTATTAAAATGTGGGTGTAAAAAAATTAGCCTAAGTTATTATGAATAGATTAAAAATGAATCAGATAAATTTAATTTATTAACTGAAAGAAATTTTTGAATAAGATTTTTTTCTTATTCAAAAATTTTACTACAATTTTTTTAAGAGGGTGCATTCAAGCTTTGGGAGAGAAAAAAAATAAAATTTAAAATGATTACATAATTTCTGAAGATAGTAGTGAAATTGTGAGTTTCTTGTTTCAGAAACATTGTATGCAAGTCTTGCAAATTTCACTGTTATATTTTAATTGTCAGAACCAATGTGTTAGGTGCTAGTTAAAACATGTTATGCATAATTTTGCTTGAAGGACTTTTATAGTACTCTCAGTTACATGAAACTTTAATAAAAAAAAATAGTAAAAAATACACTATTGTTAACACTGAATTAATTTTACTATGCTAATTAATAAACTGTATTGGTAATTAGAAAACAATGTAAACTTATTAGTATAATCAATACTATCTTGATTTTTATTGTTAAATGTAAACTAAACATTTGATGAAGTGTTCAAATATAAATTATATCTCTACTTTTGCATTGAAGTATTTTTAAGTGATCAACTATTGACATCTATTTAATTTGAGTCATGATTTATTTAATTTATATTTATTTTTCTTTTAAATTAAGAACTTGAATTTAACTGTTTAAAAAATATTTACATATTTTTACTCTCATTTTCTTATGTTTATTATTGTCAAATTTATTTCATTTGTAAAATTAACAAGCGATTTTTTTTAAATTATTAACTTTAAAAACTTTTTAAAATTATTATTAATTTTTTATATGCATTATTTAATTAATAATTAATCATCAAATAATTGTAGTCGAACCAAAGGATAACAGACCCTATGAAAAAATGTCCTCAATATGGAAAAGGAAAGTAAGTATAATATTCATTACCTTATTTTTTTTATGCATTTTAATATTATATTTTTAATGGCATTTAAAATATATATTTCTGATTAAAAATTCTTAAAAATAATATTTTTAT
Organism: Caerostris extrusa; assembly: GCA_021605095.1. Classification (NCBI taxonomy): domain Eukaryota; kingdom Metazoa; phylum Arthropoda; class Arachnida; order Araneae; family Araneidae; genus Caerostris; species Caerostris extrusa. The sequence goes on from BPLR01009286.1 coordinate 89,713, forward strand.
ATGTTTTATTTATTTCTCTTAGCAGCATCTTTTAAAATTCATTGTTTAAAATATAAATGTTACCTTATTTTTTATAAAACACTTTGCAATAAATAGTATAGCTTAAGTTTGGTTGCTAATTATTTTCTATTTGGATCTACTATTTTAATTTTTATACTTATCACCATAATTAGTACTTTATTATTATTATTTTTTTTTTCAGGCATATATCTGAAATTTGGTGGAAAGCATTTGGTATGTATTGTTTCTTTATTTTATTATATAAATGCTATGTTGTATAATAATTTCATATCATCTTGTGAAAAGATTATTTTTAATCTTTGTAATTTTCCACACACTTATTTGGTATTATGCAAAAAGTCGTTTTGTTACGTTTGCAATAAAATTAAATTTATATCTTTTTTAAAATTAGGTCGCTTGCTGATGTGTGAAAAATATTTACAAGAAACACGAATGAAATCATTTGGAAAACAAAACATGTTTGGTTCTACTGTGAACATAACTTCCAAAGCAAAGCTATGGCTAGAAAAAGTAAAAAGGAGCTCAGAAAATATTCCATTTATTTTAGAAATGAGCACTGAAATGGTAAATCTAGAGGAAGCTAAAACTGCTCTTGCAGAAAAGAAAGTTGCAGTACCATCTATACCTGTTAAAAGGTATATTATACATTAGATATTTATTTAAATATTGTATTTTAGCAGTTAAAACTTTTAAGTTAAATATTAACTGATATAAATATGGTATTATAAAAAGTCTGACATTTTAATATATAATTATATAAATTATTGCTGAAAATTTTAAAACGAACTTTCAATGTACAATAGACACTTTTTAATTCCAACAAGTTTGAAAGCACAGTGGTGAATGATTGTTGAGTATCAGTATTATTTTAACATTGATACAAATTTAAATGTATAAAGCATGTACATATTTAATGTGTTTACACACATTATGAACCTGTGTAGTCGTTATAAATATTCGCCAAAATGTTACCATTTAAACAAATACAAAATCAAAATTCATGCATTGAACATTAATAGAATTGAATATTCTTGTATTGATTAAAAACAAGGTACGAAAAGAAAAATTAACAATAGGCAATGATAGTTAAAAAAAAAGTGACTAGTAAAAATACACATGATCCAATATTTATTATTTAAAAAGTACCTGATATCTCATTGCTTTCTTGATTCAGATCTCTCCAGAAAATCATTATAAATTGAATAAAAGTTTATTTTCTGCAGATTTATGAGTTACATGCAAAATTAAAACTGTTAATTATGATAAATATTGAAAATGCAGGCAATGTTAAGTCAACGTAGGAGGTAAGGTCAACAAACTCCCAGAACTACGGAAAAAAATATAAAAAGTGAATAGCTGGATAGTGCCGAACCTTTAAATACCACGTTAAGAGTTCCTATATTATCATATGGTAGATCATGTATCATGGTGTAGATATATACACTCATGTCCATAAATTAAGGATAATGAAGTTCAGGCAAAGAAAGGACAGAAGCAAAACAAATTTGACTTATTTGTAAAGTCTATTTATTAAACAAAAAGGTAAAGAGCAAAAAAGATGCTATATGTTTTGACATAATTAATAAAAATTGCGATTTTTACTCCCTGAGCAAATTTCAAAAAGAACCTATTTACAAAAAACAGTATAACATGGTTAGTATGATGGTTAATATGGAGTATGTCTCCCGGACACGATGCAATACAGGCCTTACAACGCCTAGGCATGCTGAGTATCAAATTATCAATCTGATCTTGGGGAATATTACACCACTCATCAAGCAATGCCCTCCGAAGTTCTGGTTGACAGGTGGGAGGGGGTTGACGGGCTGCATTCGTCGGCCAAGCATATCCACGCATGCTCTATTGATTCAAGTCCGGTGAGTATGCTGGCCAATCCATACCGGTGATATCCTCCAATTGAAGGCATTCGTCTACAATGTTTTGCATGGTGAGGACGGGCGTTGTCATCCATAAACAGAAATTCAGCACCACATGGCGCCCCGAAACAAACGTACATGTTGTTCAGAATGACATCCCGATAATGTGGCCTGTCATCGTTACACTCTGAATATGCAGGGCAGTTCTGGAACCAAGAATAATTCCTACCAAACGAGCCATCCTGCTCCAAACTGTCTTTTTAATGGTGTTATCTTGGTGGATACCTGGCGCTCTCCAATGAAGGCCTTGATTGCAAACTAAACCTGGACCGTCGGAAAACATCACACAAGACCACTGTTGCGGTGCCCACAATGCATGCTCTCTACTCCAGGTTAATCGCAGGCGACAGTGAGTTGCGGCCAAAGTGGAACACATCTGACAGGCCTACGAGCATATAGACCAATGTGCCCTAAGTGTCTGTACACGGTCCATTACCATCATCTTGGAATCGTTGCCAAAGCCTGGAGATGACACTCGATTCCAAGTTCCTCGGATACTACCAACTGGATACGTCCACATTCCAGTCGTCTTAATTCTACCACTACCAAAAAATCATCCAAATCCTTCCTTTGTGCCATAACTACATGGTTATTGCACTGAAAGGCTTTTTAAAGCGCTTGTGAATAATTTTACTTCTTTGCCACCATTCCTTATATACCTCTCTCTTACACTCTCGTCATTGTGACGTACTATCCGCGCCATCTGGTGGTTTCCTGTAATTTGCATTCTTCTTCAAGATGTGTGTGATAATTACAGGTGAAATTTTTTATTTTAGAGTTCAATTACTGTGTGATTCTTAATTATCCTTATTTTATGGACATGTGTATATTAATGAAAAACATATGCTTCAAAACTAATGTTTTTTTAATAACATTGCTATAAAAATATTTATCAGAATAAAATATTTTTTTTTTCAAAGGAAAAAGAATCTTTGTCATGTATTTTTTTTTGAGGGGGATACATGTAAATTTTAATGTATCTACTGATAATTACATATAAATTAAAGTACCTCCCCCCCAATACTTTGAAAATTATTTTGAAACAAAACTATTTGAAATACATTTACAAAGTTTATTTAATTTTGTAATTGCCAATTTCTACTCAATCCTTTATCTTTTAATTAACAATTATTTTCAGGATTTTATCTCTTCCTGCAATCAACTCAAAACCAACAATTATTAAAGAAGTTTCTGAGGAAAATAGTCCAACTCTAAACACAGAATTAGAAGATTTTTAATGCTAATAAAGAACAATTAGATCCACAAGAGGAAAAATTAATGGTTGGTACTAAATTTCTTTTATAAAATATTTTTTTATTAAAAAATATATAACTATTTTTAAAAATAAAAAAAAATATATGTATATAAAATACAAAAAAAATTGTGTTTATATTTTTAAAAATGAATATTAAAAACTGAAAAATCTCCATTTTTGAAAATGAATTCTTTTATATATTATTGTTAAAAATTTTCCTGAAAGCAAAAAATAATGTACTGAACTAATGCACTATGTGTTTTCCATTGTACTTTTTGAATATTATTCAGGAAGATAAATTAATTCAGAAATCAATCGTACTTAAGCAAAATAATTATACAGAAAATTTTTTTTTTTGTTTAATCAACATTAAAATTGTAATTTTTGTTAAAATATTCATGAGCAAATGTAAATTTAACAAACAAGAAAAATGCATTGATCAAAGTTTTATGTGATCATTGTGGAACACATGCACAGAGGAGTTATTAAACCTTTACAGATAGTGCAGTGATCAAGTCACATGCTCAACTGTGAGCGTACTGCTTTTTGTGATCATTAGGCAGTAACATTCAGTGAGACATTTTTGTTTCAAGCAGGAATTTTGCATAGAGAGGGCTAAATGTTAGAATGTGGCAATCATGTTTGTCCTTCTCATGGCCATATGGTGAATGAAGTTGCTAGATTTGTTGATGTTTCACAGCAGATTGTTTAACACATCTATGTACATTGGTGTAACCAACATGGCCATGAAACACACTACTACAGAACTGTGGTTGGAAAAAAAGATCCCTAATTGAGAGGACTGGAGTGAGTTTTTATAGTGTGTGAATCGAAATCACTTCCAAACCAAATAATTTTTTAGACAAATAAATGCTTAATTTTATTAAACCTTTATCAACCTAAAAATGAAAATCCTTTATTTCACAAATAGTATTATACAAACTTGTTGCATATGTCATAAGATAGATTATTTATATATATATGCATTTCTGTAAATTATAAAATTGAATAATTTAAATTTTGAATTACTTGAATAATTTATTTTATTGTAATTCTTTCAGGGGCGATTTATATAAAAGTGATGAAACTTCGAAATTCGATAGCAGATAATGATGGTCTTGCTCCATACATGGTTTTCAGCAATAAAAATCTTCTTGATATCGCTACACATCGTCCAGTTTCTATAGAATCTCTGTCGCAGATTGAAGGGATCCCTTCAGCGCGCATTTCAAAATTTGGAAAGTCCATCATCACATTGGTCAAGGATTTTTGTAAAGAACATGGTTTAAAAGATGATGTATTTTCAACTGCAGAAACATCACCCCAGGTATAATCAACATTGTTTAAATATTTATCTATTTCTGTATTATTTTTTTAATTAAGTTATTTAATATTTTATTAAAATGCTTTAATTTAAAAATGATATTCTAATGTTAGTCTGTAATATTTTTGATTTTTGAGGAAATTATTATTTCAATATGTTTAAAGGAAAGGCAAAGCAGTAAATATTAAATATGTCGTTATATATGAATTTGAAATTGTCATTATATTTATTAAATTGTTATTGTATTTGCATGTTTAAAATATTACAATATTTAATTCTTTTATAAAATGCATAAATATGTATAATTGTTGTGTAATTTAATATTGTAATTATCAATCATTTAATTATAATAAATATAATGAAAATTAGAAGAAGGTAATAAGATTTTTAAATACCTCTTTCTTAATAAAAAGGATGTTCATGCACTAATAAATAAAAAGATACATTTTCTGAAGTATTTATGTACATTCAAATTTAATTTTCTTAAGAAAAGAAAATTAAAAGTATTTGAAAATTAACTTAAAAAAAAATTTTGTAATGAACTCTTTGTAAAAATGAATTGTTTTACTTTTCTTATAGATCCAAAAGAGACAGATGTATCTCTGATGGAGAAATTAAATAGTTCAATTCAAGCAACCTATTTGCTGTCTAAGAATGGAACTCAAGATTTAAATGCTGTCGCTTCAGCAAGGAGTCTATCCATTAATACGGTTGTCAATCACATGATTGAAGCTATTAAAATAGGTCTGCCTGCTTCTCTTAGTTGCTTTGGCATGAGTCAAGAAATTTTTGATGTCATATCGAAGGTTATTCAATCACCACCCCTTAATGGGGGTAAGTACTGCATCCTTTTTCTGTCAATTCTTTTAAAACATTTTCCAATGAAAATTTTAAGCTGTGACTGTTTAATTTTAAGTGAATAAAATCATTCCTTTTGGCAAATCTTCTATGATCTGGCTATAGATCATGTGGAATAGCATTCATTCTGTTTATTGGCATAAACAGGCGTATCATTACTTGTGAGGAGTCTAGGTAAACCAGTCTAGTCTTTATTTGTGAGCTAGTCAGATTTAGTCCGTGTGGATCAAAGATCAGTCAGTGTAGTCCAAAATTGCATTGAAAGATAGAGTTAGTGTTTTAGTTTTAATCTAGTTTTTATTTTAATATTATATAATCTAAAATTTGAATTATTAAAAATTAAAATTCTTTTAATGCAGTTAAAATCTCTTCTAAATGGCATTTCCTCCCCTTAAACACTGCTCTCTTTTTAATCTGTCCAACTAGGCTGTTGCTAATTTTCCTTGTAGTTTGGCGGTTGGATTGTATTTGCTTGTTTGCAATAATAATCATAATAATTTATGATTATTATGCATCATAATAATTTAGTTTTCAAATAAGTTAAAACTTTTTTTTTTTTTCTATAACTATTTTTAATTTTTATATTGCTGGATTTCATTTTTAAATTTTGTGTTTCCTATTGGGTTTATAAAGTTTTATTATTTTTTTCTATTTTTAATCTTTAAATTGCCATTCAAAATTCATATCACTGTTAGGTCTGCATACTCATATACATATAAAAATATTCAGTTTACATATAATAAAACCTGCAGCTGAAGTTTCAAACTTTTGTTAAGTGGGATTTCTTTTTTTTTTTATCGATGGTAGTTAATGGTTTCTATTATTTAAATTAAAATGTAATAATCGGTGTCAAAATTTTCATTTATTGGACATTGATCTAGTACAAATGTTTTCGGATTTTTTCATAATTATTCCTTTTAAAAAATCCCAAAAAACAACAATAAGATGTATAAATATATGCAGCAAAAAAAATGCAAAAAATAGCATCTCTTAAGCAATATTACGTGGCAGTAAATAATAATAATGAGATTTCTATTGGGAGTATTTTTATATCCTAATATATTTATTATGTCAGATAAATTTATCTATGCATGTTTCTACTTTTAAAAATAATTTATTTTAAGAAAATAATTTTAATAAAAAATGTTAAAAAATTGTTACTGATAAAGAAATATAATTAATCAAACTAATGTAATCATATTTTGATTTTCATTGTTGTTTTTATTACTATAGTTAAACTTAATAAGACATGTTCAGGACCACAGCCTTGCAGGAAAATCAATATAGTTTCAATGGAAATATTCTAGATAAAAATTTAAAGAATCAAAACATGCACTTTTTTAATGTGTTTAATATATATGTATACATTAAACATGTCAATATGTAAGGTATTTAATGAAAATACTACTAACATTATGTTGCCGTCTGGCAGTCAAAGTCAATAAATGCCTGAATTCATATGAAAAAAATGAGAAAAGCAAAGCTTGACCAGTGCTAGATCATAGAATGTATGAAACTATTGAATGCCAGAATAAAGAGGTTACTGAATTGTGGATAGTAGGTTTATAATTTTCATTTTTTTTTTTTAACGTAGAATATTTAAACAATTATAAGCTATATACCCTAAATAAGAATTATGGTGTGGCTTTTAATTGTTAAATTACTTTTGAAAATTTTAAACTGTTTAGTGACGGACAGCCTGTTTATAACCAATTTATTTAAATATAAAAAACTTCTGAAAATATAGAAAATTGAGATTCTCAGAAAATTCTGTCATTTATTTATTATTTTTATACAAATTTAATTTCAGATGTCAGCCGCTTAACGCCCATAAAACAGCTGTGTCCTGAGTATATTGAATTCAATCATATCAAAGTAGTTATTGCTATGTTATCACAAAAATATGGAGTGAATGAAATACCATCAGAATCCGATAAACATTCTCCAGAGGTAACTTGCTTTATTTTTTATTTGTGAAAAGAAATTAGATGTTCATTTACTTATTTATTATTTATTATTATTTTTGCTTTTCTCCACATTTGTTTACATTTCCAAATAAAATTCAGAGTGTAATATTTTAAGTATGATCATTGAAATTTATTGCATTTCTATAATTATAAAATTTGTGACATTATAATAAATATTGGATAAGTCATTTAAAAACATAATTAATTTTAACTTCATATTTTTAGCGTCAATCATTTGCAACTAGACCTGATACAAGTGCTATTGAAACATCGCCATCCATAATTTCAAAGGAAAATAATTCTAACAAAAGAAAAGAGAGCAGCTATTTCTCACAATCCAAGGATGCTCCTGCGATGAAAAAGTTGAAAAGCAGTAAACTCTTTAATTTATGATTTCCATTATGTATGAAATTCTCAACATTCATTTTGTACATTATAAACATTTTTGACAGCCACATGTAGCTGTCTCGTGCAGCAGTTTTTATTTAATTGAATCATCAATATCTGGTATTAAAAATCTCTAGCTGACATAAAAGTAAAAAAAAAAAAATTGTAAGTAAATGTCCTAATAATTAGATAAAATAATTATTTTTCTATTTTAAATAAGGAAAATGAATTTTCTGCAATTGCATAAATTATTTCTACATTTTTCCCATTTAATTTAGACCAAATGATTTGAAAAAAAAAAAAAAAAAAAATTTATAAAACCATTAAAATGATTTTGAAAAGTTTTGAATTGCGTACCATGTAGGTATGGGCATAATGCGTGGAAAATGTAGTTTTGTTCAATTACAACTAATAATTTACTTTCAAGTTTAATTTGATTGATTTAAAAATTTTAATTTTTCATACTTTATGGATTTTGACTGTAAATTATATAAATAATATTTTTAATAATTCTGTTTTAATATTGAATTTATTTTGTCATTTCATTATTAAAAGTCTTCCAAATTTAAAAAAATAATGTTCTAAGCATAGCACAAAATTATCAAAAGTTAAATTTTATTAGCATTAATTAATTTCAAGATAATTCTTTGAAGCTCCCATTTGAAATTGTAAGGATTTTTAAAAAAGCCAAACTAAATCGTAGATTTTTTTTCAGGATATTATTTTTATACAGTTAAACCCATCTAAAAAAAAAAGGTTAATTGTTTGTTATTTATAAAACAAACTTCTTACTGTTTCATAAAGACTTTTATAGTAAATACAATATTATTAGTAAGGAATCATTTGCAATATTAAATTTAATTAGTAAATTATGATGTCTTTAAGAAATGTATTCAGGCTTTCGACTATTTCATCGCAAAAGCCATTCCATATCTGTAAATTGTGTGTAGTTAAATGTTTGTTTTTTTTTATGTACTGTGTAATATATTGTAAATAACAAATTATTTTAAATAAGTTGTTGTTTTTATTTAAAAAAGAATCTATATCTTATTTCTTAATAAGAATACATAAAAAAATCAAATCACTTATAGAGTGTACAAAAAAACAAATTATTTGTTTGCTTAATTATGCTGGTAGTTATTGTTTAAAATGAAAAATAAATCAGTAATTTTTAGTTATTTTATTCACATGATAAGATAAATCTATTAGGTCAATAGCAAATGATATAATTTAGAAAATAGTACAGGTCAACAGAAAATGTTTTTCAGAGAAAAAAAAAATAGACATTTAGTTAATAACATACAATTCGAAGAAAAATATATATATCATGGATTTATTATCACCGGCAGGAGTCTCTACTTGGATGTATATAAGAATAAGGGGGGAGTAACATCTGGGAATACTTTCTGGTGTAACAGCTCTCCATTTGTTTGTCATATTAGAAGAAACTTTTCTCCATTTACTTACTTTTTAAAAGCTTATGGTAATGCACATCACCAATAGTATAAACTTATAAACCGACTACAGATATCGTGGGAGAGATTTTAATTGCAATAGAAATAATTTTAATTTTTAATTATAATTAAAATTTTGCATTACATGAAAAGAAAGATGAAAAAAAAAAAATTCCAAACTAACCATCGTACTTTTTTTCTTAAAAAGCAGTGTCTTATCTGACTACCACCACTATCAATCAACGCATTTGGTTCTGCCTTTAAACGGATATTACTACTATTCTACATGATTCATGGCCAGACTATTCTTAATTTTTAAAAAATACCAATGTTACACCAATAGAATAAACTTGCATGTTAAGCAAAGCACACAATTTGCAGCATTCATTTAAAGTTAACATTTTGAACTTTTTATATTAGGCTATTTCCAGCAACGAATTGAGGACACATTGGTAAACTTGTTCATTTTCCTTCAAGAGCTACAAATGAATCGTAAATTGCAGGTCCACATCAGATGTATTCCAGAGAATTATTAAAATTGATATTGAAATGTATGTGTTATTAAAGTAAAATAGATTTTTTTGATTTCATGTGTGCAACTTTACCATATTTCAGGACAATGCTGAATACATGAGAATATTCATTAATAGCAAGAAACACGAACTTAATTTGAAAAGTTTGGAGTTTCCGTTGGATAAAAAGATTAAAAATATTTTAATTATTGAAAGTCTGTAAAAAAGACATGTCTTTGAGCAAGAATTTGATTTAAGGATAAACTGATCACTTATATTTAGATACAATAAAAAAAAATAATAGATTGAAAATATCGGAGACACTCATTTGTGTAGAGTTTATTGGTAAAATAGTTGTTAAATTTAAATCAATGTGTTGAAATATGAGTCATGAAAATTCTAAGGTTCAGAATTGACATAGCTACTATTATATGTTTTTGTAATATTTTTAATGGTATTTCTTCATAAAATTTAATATTGTATTTAGGGATTTTATGATTTTTTTTTGTAAAATGTATGGATTTTTAACAACTTTTTTGGAGAAAGTTTTTCTTCAGAGTTTTAAGGTATAAATATTGTTTTAATTATCTTACTAATTAAAAATAAAACCTCACAAAATAAAATGAAAGGGGGGATTGTATGATTTAACCATCAATTAATATTCAGTTTGTAAGATTTTCTGTTTCTTTGAATGTTGAGAAGATGTTTTCTGATACAAAAATTATTCGCTTGGAAAAACTGTTTAGATTAAATAAACGAACCTAAGAAACAATACCTGATTAACGTGAAGGAAAGGGAATAAAGTGATGTTTTTTCTCCAAAATTTGGTTCTGAGCATATAAAATTTTTTAAAAATTTTGAAAATGTAACAAAACTTTTTGATGTACATTGTATTTTTGTTGAAATGCGGTCTTGGCCAATATGAGGTACTCATTAAAAATACAATTATTTTGATGTAATTTTAGAAGAAATAAAAAAAATGTCAACTGCCCACAGAGAAAATAGACATTTTTGTAGACAATTTTGGTATATATATTTTTAAATTTGCAAATGAAATAAAATATAATTTATTTTTCTTTATTCTATTTTATTTTACAGAGCGACGTTTTCTCTCCTACTTGCAGAATTTTGAATAGCAAAACTACTTAGCTTTATTAATAATTTTTTATCATCTTAAATATTACATTCTCAGAAATTTAAACTTTTGTGTGAAAAATTTAAGAAGTTATTAATATTTATTTCTTTACATTTTATTAGCCCATAAACAGGAAAAATCTCAAGTTAAGGTTTCTGAAATATTTACGTTGAGATTTGCCACTCACATTAGTGCGAATTTAAGATGTCAAATTCTCTTATGGATGAAGAAAGAAAAAAAAAAAAAAAAAATTAACCAAAACAAATTTAAAAATGTACACAGTTATTTGATTAGAAAATATTTGAGAAAAACTGCAGCTCAGCTGATTATTGAGTTTGTTAAAGAAACTTGCTGTCCTACAAATGCAAGAATTGTACGAAGGAAATTTATAAAAATTAGTCTGAAATACTGATAGTCGGGAATCATCATAAGCAATTTTATTTTAAACAGGTTTGTAATATTTTAGATGTGGATTTTAAAGAAAAATTAAAACATGGAGAATGATCCCTGAAATTTAAAATGAAAAGAAGTTATCTATTTTTTTAATAAAGAAAAATTTAAATATTAGAAAAACAAGAAATATATAAAAAAAAAAAAAATTAAAAGTCAATTCCTACTTTTTTTTTCACTATATTGCAGAAAAAGCCCTATATAAATAATTTTCATTCATTTTTTTTAAGTTTATCTGGTGCCATCTATTGGTAGATGTATGCAACTTAAATCTAAAAAAAAAAACTAAATTTAATAAATTAAATTTAATTACTGAATTAATACTAGGAAAAACTGTATTAACATCTAGTGTCATCCCCACTTCCTTTTCAAAAAAAATGTATTTGAATTCGAGTGGATGAATAAAAGTATTTTATGAACGATTAAAAATTTGAACAAGATATATATAGGGAGAGTGTGAGCTAATAGAAGGAATTGAATAATTCTTTCAAATTTAAATACAAACTAGGCTAAGAGATTATAACTTCTGTCCATAACATGCAAACCTGAATTTAGAGTCTTGATCTGTTATTTATTTATTATCCTAATAACAAGTCTTTACTTTGTTGGCTATCCAGGCATTAGTCATGGATTGTAAAAATTCATTACGTATTTAATGAAATAGATTTCCAAAAATGGTATCCATTTTAGAATTGCATTCAACAAAATGGCTGTAATTGTTTCTAAAAATTTAAACCTATTTTTATTAATATATATTTGTCAACAAATAAACCATTTGATTCATTATTTTTGACAAAAGTCGAATATAATTTTGAGATATTTATTAAATTATTGCTATGTAACGCATCAAATGATTTATTTACTTTTTTATTATATAATTTATTTTTCATTTTATTGTCTTTGTATTAATGAAATTGATGAATCATAGATAATTTTCAAAGTTCATGATGTAAGGCGAGAAAAAAAAAAAAAAAAAAAAAGGTGAATATCCTTGTGAAAAAGAAACATTAAAGATTAAAATGAGCTGTAGCTCACAAGATTTTTATTATGGACGATTAATCATAAGTTCTATTTTTGTGATAAATCAAATTTTCAAATGAGTTCTGTCTGGAATCCTTGTAAAAACGAATTTAACTTTCGTGAATTTGAAAGCATAGAAATATAATATGTAGCTCTTAGAATTAGAACATATTTTTAAACCCACATACCAAGTTTACATCATCAGAAAAAAAAAAAGAGAAACTTATTTACAAAAGAAGTACTTAGATTACAGAAAAGTGCATATGCAAAAAGGGCGGAGGTGAAAAAAAAAAAAAAAAAAAATAGTTGTCAGGTCATGAGATTGCCAAGAAAAGTGTGAATGTCCTAATGTTTGGAAGCTTTCCAAGTTTCATCCAAGCATATTCTGATACAAAAATAAAGATATTTTGTATCTTGTTCATAATCTTTCGAATTTATAAGAATCTCCAGTAGATTATGTAAGCGATAATATTTTGTTTGGAAAAAAAAGAACACAAAAAATTCTTATGTTTTGGTTCTTTTACAATATTGACGAATAGATGGATTTAATTTAAATTATATTTTTAAATCGTATTTATGTTTTTAGCTTTAATTATTCTGGTATGTTTTACCATTTATTCTGATTTACGAATTAAAATTATCATGATTTGATTCCCTTCAAAAAAAAAATTTTTTTTTTTTTTTTTGTTTCGTCACTAATTTTCTTGTGTTAGTTCTTTTCACTTAATTCAACATAGTTCATCTTCGGTTTTCAATCTGTTTTTCAGGACCTTTCGTCATCAGTGGTACAACAGACAGGGCCGGATTTAATAAAAAAGAGGCCCTAGGCTATTTCACTTATGAGACCCTTTCATCTCCCATTTTTAAGTTTGTAAATTACATGAGAGATAATAAAATACATCAATGCTGTGATATATATCAATATGTTAAATGAAACATGTCGTGATGGGTATAAATCTTTATAAAAAATGTGGCACGGATAATAAAAAAAAAAAAAAAAAGTCGAGAACACTTATGTGGACATTTATTCTCAGCTCCATATATAGTAGTACTTGTAATAATAACTAATCAAACATAACACACAGCATTTACAAAGAAACAAAAAATTCAAATAATAAAAATCTTTGACTACGAAAATTAATATAATTAAATTAGTGTAATTCTAATTTTGCTTACAATTTGAATGTAGGACTCTCTTGATCTTGAGGCCCTAGGCTGAAGCCTAGTTAGCCTATAGGAAAATCCGGCCCTGACAACAGCCCATGGTGGGCCAAGGTGATGATGAGATGTTTTCTTTTTACTGGGTAGGGATGTCAGCCCAACGCTCAACAGTCACATTAGACTGGGACCTGTGGGTTAAAGTGGATTCCGAACCACTACAAACACCCACGCTATCGTCGGGACTCGAACCCGAAGCCTGTGGCACAGAGCGCTAATCATTCGGCCATCAGGCCAGTTTCAGAATCTTTTTTTGGGAAATCTTGTCCTTATGAAACAGCTGGTTTATTTTGTAAATTATTAATAATCGGCCAAAGAAACGATGTAATACTTTTAATGCTTACAAAATATTAAAAAAAGCGAATCACCCTATCAAAACAGAGCACACGTTTCGATTCATTTAACGAATAATAATAAGAAAAAAACTTAATTGATCCAATTTTGGGCGTTACATATCTTGCATCTTATTTGAAATTGTATAGTGAACCCTTTAGCAGTGTTGTCTCATGAATATCGAATATTAACTAATGTATAATGAGTCACATAATTCATATCTAATTATGAAGTTATGAGCATTGCATATGAATTAATGTATATACACTACGTAAAAAAAGTAGAAGGACACTTGATTTTGTAACAATAACCGAAAAATATTTTATTTTTACTAACATTTTTATTAGAAACATTTTAAAAATATTTTAAAAATACTATTTTAACATCAGAATTATGATATTCAAACATAAAATATTAATGGCAACAAAAATAGTTTCTCTTTTTTTGAAACTTTGTAAAAAAGTAGAAGGACAGCATTATAATGAATGAAAAAAATAGTGATGTTAATAAGGAATGTTCTTCTCATTGGCCTTTATAACTTCAAATATTCTGTTTGGAAGTGAATTGTATAGAGATTGAACTTCTGTTTGACAAAAATTGTCCCACGAGTCATTCAATGCTTCTCGAAGGTCAGTTAGCGAATCAAATTGCCTTCCATCAGCATAAACTCGACGAACTAGCATTGCCCAGATGTTTTCTACTATATTAAGGTCAGGAATTTTGGCTGGCCATGGTAAAATATCCACATTATTTGTTAGGAACCAATTTTTGACTCCAGTCGCGGTGTGAATGGAAGCTCCGTCTTGCTGAAACTTCCACTCTTCACCCCCCAAGTCAGAGCCATAACGAAGAAGCTCGGAATTCAGCACTTGAATGTAGTCTGTATGTTTCTGCCTACCATTTAAGAAGACCAGACTTGTCCTTCCTCCGTATACAACAGCCAACCAAACCATTAAACTCCATCCTCCCATTTGTCGTGTTGAATAGTATTCATCTTCATTCCCCAGACAATGCCAGTAGTGCTGATATCCGTCTGGACCGTCTAAGTTAAATTTCTTTTCATCGGAAAATATCACAGAAGTCCATTCTGTAGTCCAGAACATGTGCTCCTTAGCCCACTCTAAACGGTTATCAATGTGAGCTTGTGCCCACTTAGGATGATGTTTCCGTTTTTTGAAAATGAATTTTTAGATCTTTTAATATAATTGTAAACTGTTTGTTTCGTCAATATGATTAAGTCCTGCTTGATTTCTTGCCTTTGAAACATTTCCTTTGTTCTTCTTAAGCACACGAACAAGTTTTCTTTCATCACGTGGTGATAACTTTTTCGGTCTACCAGTCTTCTTTTTTTCTTTCCATTTTTATAAGGATTTCTGATAAAGTTTGAAACTGTATTGGGACTCACCTGCAACAATCGAGCAATCTCTCTGACACCTTTACCATCATTTTGATATGCGGAAATTTGGTCTTTTTGAAAATCGTTCAAAGATATTCCTTTAGGCATTTCTGAGAACGGAGAAACAGCGTAACTTTTTAAACAAATTAGATGTTTGTGACAGAAATGGATAAAACAAAGTACAAAATCACTATTTAACTAAAGAACAACTCACTAAATTAAATATATTAGGAAGTGTCCTTCTACTTTTTTTACGCATCGGAAATTATATATACTAATTTTATTATTAATATTAGTGGTAGATGTTTAATTTTTGCCTAAAATGAAAGAAAGGGCCATTAAACTAAATCTGCATAAATATCTGGTAGTTAGGAGAAAATAAGAGACATTAATTGGCAAAAAAACACTGTCCTTCTATTTTTTTTTACGCAGTGTACATGCAAAGTGTTTGGAATGAAGGAATCTGAGAAGTAATAGCAAATCATGATAACCACACGATTAGTTTCATTTGAATTAAAGCAGGTTATTCCTCAAGTAGCAGGTGTTTGATGGTCAATATGCTAGCGCTCTAGCCGTTAGTACCATTAGTGACGAACCAAGCCTCAACTTGCAGGTCAATGAAGCTATCTGCAAACATCAAAAGTGGTTCTGCAGATCTCAATTTGTTATGTGTTTCATGGCATTTGATTGGCAAATCACCTAAATTATGAACTTTTTGTGCTGGTACTTAACTATTTTAATAAAGCCCTAAGCAACAACAACAAAAAAGGGGTATAAAGATCGGAGATCTGGCAGTGAGGCTTTTTCTTCTCATCTAATTTTCAAGAAGGGCTCTCTGCAGTGTAATGGAACACATTCTTGTTGAAAGATGGAATTTGAAAAAACCTATGGAATAATAAAGTTTACCAACATGTCAAGGTAAATGTATCATTATTTCGTATTTGTGTACCGTTAATTTCTCGTTGACTTATGGTATATGCCTCTCATTTTCGATAAATTTGTCTCATTACTTAAAGCAGTAATGTCTTTTAGCTAGAAGTAGCTGACATTATTAAGTAGTAATGCTTCTTAAATATTAATTGATCAGTAATATCTCTTAATTTTAACATCTATAGTAGGATAATTGCCTCGCAAGAGGACTTCCAGAGGTATCTACATTGTTTTTATGTGTCACATAGAGGAAAACCTTAAAAATTCCAACAAGGACAACCTAACTGCCACAATCGCCATCGAATCTCTTCGTTTCTGAAAGTAGTGATTGCAAACCAAGATACCTGTTGATTCGAATCAGTGCCCTCTTGCACGTGAAAGGCTTGCGTTATTACTGGGTCATGATTCGAAAAAAAGAATGTTAGAAATAAAGAAAACGAAAATATTTATCTTCATGATATCATATAAAAAATTAACATACGCATACACATACATATATATTGTTGCCTCACCCAAGACATTTTTTTTATAAATATGTAAATAATTATTTTTATAGACTTTATAAACTGTTTTTAAGGGTACCTGACGGCCGAGTGACTAACGCTCTGACGCTCAGTGCTACAGGTTTCGGATTCGAGTGCCGGCGGTGGCATGGATGTTTACAGTGGTTCGGAATTCACTTTAAATCATACTGCCCGTTTAATATGATTGTTGGGCGTAGGACCCGTAAAAGCATCCCCTGTTTCGAAATTTGCCAGTAGATAGATAGGCTTGGCCTACCATGGGGCTGTCGTGCAAATAAAGAAATAGTTTTAATTTACATTGTTTATTTGGTTTGATTTGTAGTGAGCAATGTTGTTTATAGCTAATCATGTACTACATTAGGCAGGGAACTAAAATCACCCTCAGCATTGACAAAGCTTCATTGTGTTGCGATACATATTCAATAACTTAACAGTTTTTAAGAAATTACCCATCTCAAAATCATGTTCTATGTTTAAAAGTGAACTAACTGATCTTCATTAAAATGGAATTTATTGATATTAAATAAAATTGAATTAATTGATATTAATTAAAGTTGAATTAACTAATTTTAATTAATAAACTGATCTCCATCCACATGTCATCTCCGCATTCTTGGAACTCTTCAATAAATATTTTCCTATTGATCCTCCAATCAATAAAAGTCCTTCCATAGCATGATATGGATTAGAGCTGCCACTTCTTGCTGATCTTCATCTTCTTTAAAAAAAACCACGAACTGATTGCGTCATTTGCAGCCTTAAGCGTAATAAGTTTTCTGACTCTGATTCCATTTCTAAAAAAAAAAAAAAAATGTTGGTCAGATGTTGACGAAAGATTTATAACTGTAATCTTCGATACTCATCTTAAGCTGGGTGCTTTGCTATGGCATTGGGAAAGGGCAAACTTTATTTTAAGGCAAACGAATGATCTTCATATTTTGCAATCCTATAATCATTTTTTTAGTAATCTTCGTCCTATTTCGGATGCAAGTCTTTTGAAATTCCGTCAATATATGGAAATAGAAGGGCTATTTCTATTTTTCATGCATCCATAGTTATTCCTTTCGATTTTTTCCTAAAAATTGCTACAACTCTTTATTTACAGTCGGGTTCTTTTTTTTTTTTTTTTTTTAAATTGTGACTGCCTTATAACCACATTCCACTAAACATAAAGTGGGACATAAAATTTATGCATTACAACCCATAATTCCGAATGTGACTAATCCTCAATGTCCTGCAGTGAGGGACGGATCTATGAGTGATCTACTCATGGATGGAGGGAAGGAGGCAGCTTCTGTTGTGATGGAGCACCCGTAACAAATAGCTGATTGTTGTTCAAATTATAAATCTCAAATTATTTATTGAAATCAATCTTAATAATATTTGAAGTGAAATTCATTGGCGAAACAGCTCCATCTGACTATTGGCAGATTCCAAATGAGATGTTGTTTTCTTTTACGGGGTAAGATTGCCAGTCCTAGCCCAACACTCTACGTTCCTATTAGGCCGGGAGCTAAGGTTTAACGTGGATTCCGAACCCCTACAAACATCCATAGCTCCACCGGGACTCGAATCTGAAACCTGTGACTCTGAGCGCCAGTGTTAGAATAATATTTGATCTACATACAGAAAATAAAGATAATGGGAAAACTAGAATGGCGAATAACATTATAAATGACCCTAATGAGAAGGATAAACCTGTTATTTTGCTATGAAAGATTTTATTCTTAGCTCTTTTTTTTTTGTTAGCCGTATTCTTAAAAATTGCTACTACTCATTATTTACAGTCGGGTTCTTTTTTTTTTAAAAAAATGTGACTGCCTTATAACCACATTCCACTAAACATAAAGTGGGATTTAAAATTTATATATTACAACCCATAATTCAGAATGTGACAAATCCTCAATGTTCTGCAGTGTGGACGGACATCCCATGAGTGATCTACTCATGGGTGGAGGGAAAGGGGCAGCTTCTGTTGTGATGGAGCACCCGTAGGTAGAAGCCTGACTTTTGCTCGAGACACTCTTACAGTCATATGAGACTGGGACCTACGGCTTAAAGTGGATTCCGAACCACTACAAACATTCATGGCACCACCGGGACTCGAACCCGAAACCTGTGGTACCGAGCGCCAGAGCGCTAGTCACTCGACCATTCAGGCCCATAATTCAGAATAAACTCCTCTTGTTGCCGGAATTATAAGTAGCCTTCTTTGAGCAATTGTCAACGAATAGTTTTCTAAATTTTCTTATTTTCTATTCCTCCTTTCACAGCCCTCTCATTTTTATTAAACATTCCTCAAATGTA
This sequence comes from Caerostris extrusa, assembly GCA_021605095.1. Taxonomy (NCBI): domain Eukaryota; kingdom Metazoa; phylum Arthropoda; class Arachnida; order Araneae; family Araneidae; genus Caerostris; species Caerostris extrusa. The sequence goes on from BPLR01009286.1 coordinate 108,741, forward strand.
CCAGAAGCTGCATTGTCCTTTATTGTTCTACTGTATCCCTAGGGAGTGGTAGCACTATAGAGTAGTAATAGTTAATCTATGGGTAACACCTGCTATGGGAACTATAAAAAGAAGACTTTAAAGTGGGTTTTTCATACGGAAATCGCATTTGCATGTGATTTGTCCACCAACAGGCTGAAAAAAAAAAACTGTTTTGGCATTGAGACGGAAATAGAGGAAAAACATTCATACAGGCTCTTCTCGGAATCAAAGGGAAACGTTCGTAGAAGTCAGCACTTCGGAAAAGAAAGACTATTACGAAGAACTCTCCAACTACGATATAAAGAAACATCGAATCATTCTAATGGATGTCTGCCAGGTGTTCCGATCTGTGTAAAGAAAATTATAAAGGCCAAGAGAGAAGATGAAAAGAATTAGAAACTTACAAATACACTTTCAAGAAAAATGGGTATTGCCTGAAAATGAAAACTTCGTGATCCAGGATTATGTCGAACATCTTCCGTTGTTTGGAAAGATGGTGTGGCAATTTGGCCCCAGCCTAAATAATGGTTTGCAAAAATAAGTTAAGTTATACAATTTCTAATTGTTGTATAAGAAAGACGATAATCGATCAACTTGCTAAATTAATCGTGAAAAGCACAGTCAAGATCCCCCAAGCCCCAGTTACAACAGACAGTTTGAACCCCTGAAAAGCAAAACGATCCAGATGTCAGTGGAAGAAATTATTCCAACACAGATTACTTCCAGTCATGGTTCGACAACCAGAAAATGTAAAAAGCTTATTCATGTCTTTTATCAGGAATTCTCAGGCCAAGTTTGTATGAAACCCACGAGATAGTATCTGATGTGCTTTCCTAATGGTCAATACGTCCACAACAGATAGACGGCGTTTATCCAAAAAAGAAATGTGGACCACTTCATTGTTCTGAAGAGCCAGAATCCTGTAAAAGCCATTCTGAAGAGCTTTCAAATCCATTGAATTCATCAAGAGAAGAAAATGCAGAAGATCTCCTAGAAGTGGAATTCACCTCAGTGAATTTTACCCAACTGAAAAACAAATCGAAAAGCAAAAATCCTATCTGGCAGTTACAACCAGAATCTGGAAGTTTTCGATCTGAAGAAAATGTTGTAACTATCTATCGGATAGAATTGTATAATAGGAAATCTAGTGCTACTCAATGCTTCGCATGTAACAACTTTCATCATGGAAATAATAAAAACCAGAATTTAACTCCGATATTTAAAGTATGGTGGCCCACATTTCCGCAAAGACTGTCCCATCTGCATCAATTGAATGCAGGATTATCTAGCTGTATGGAGAGGATTTCTAAAGTTCCCTAAATCACTTAAGAAACCAAGACTATCCATTCAGCAAAAGATTCTTCTTGCATAGGTGAATGCCCATTGCCAGTTTGTATTTGTCATTGTTTTGTGAATTCATCATTTGAGGGGGAATATAAAATGTCAATGGATGCATGCCACTGTCACCTCTTGTTGGCATAGTCAGTAATTTGGACAGTCATCGTTATATTTATGATGTGTTAAAAGCCTGTAGTAGTACCCAGGTTACTCTATCTTTTAATAAGGCAATGTGTGACCGTTTTATCCACATTGTCTTAACTTTCCTCAATATAAAGTCTGCCATGGCCAACACGTCCTCCAGATTTGTTATCGACTGAGAACATTGGTCAATACTACCATGAAACTGGATACTGCTGTGGGTACCAAATTATGCATGCTCTGAAATTTAAAATTACCTGAATATATAATTATTTTCTGACATCATACCGTATATGGATATTAAATATGATACTGCTATTTGCTTTCCTACCTGGAATATTAATTTTAATAACCAGTAGTATATATTGTTTACTGTTGATGCGTTATGATATAATTTCAGCTGTGAAAAAAAAGAATGCTTATCTGTTTATCCTCCTGAATTTCAAACTTATATGTAGAAAAATACTGTGCTTCCTTTCCTTTATCCTATTCAAAAAATATATCGTATACTTCGACTATTTAGCAGGTTATACATTTGTAATTTTTATCTTTGTATTTTTAAATTTCTCTATTTTGCAGCATGTTTTATATTTTTTTACGATAGAAAACCTTGATTATACATTTGTAATGTAAAAAAAGTAATCATAAATGTATAAATTTTTAAATTAAAAATAATTATAATAATTTCTATTTCCAAACAAGATTTATTAAAATCATATACAAAATTCCGCATATCTCTATACATACATGGGTGTTTGTATGTACTGTATTCCAATCTGATTTAAAAACTATAACACAGTATTCTAATTTTTTTTCTCTCAAATTATTACACTTTAATCTTGTTTAAAAAGCCAAAAAAAAAAAATTACGAATAAAATCTTTTAATTAAACAAAAGCCATTTTCTGCCTCACGAGTCTGTCTAGTGCTACCTGGTAGCACCTGGCACCATCTGGTGGTTTGATTTAGACTTTTTAATTTAAATTTAATATGATAAAAATTATTTAATTTAAGAAAATAAAAGCTAAGCGTTTTGTTTCAATTTTGAAGTTTTGTGATTGTGCTCTTTGTTATTATATTTTTGTTTCTTTCAAATGTTCTATTGTATAAGTTTATTTATATTTTACATTCTACTTTTTTTCATTTCTTACACTTATTCACAAATTTTTTTTTTTTTTCAATTTGACAAAATACAATTCTTAATTATTATGACTGTTTTGCACCTGTGATTTCCTGTTGATTCCTTTGCACCTTACACTTTTATTTATTTCCTTAATAAAATTTACCGGTTTAAACTCTTTGAAATCTTCCAAAATAATCTCAAATATATTTTTTTATCAAAGTGCTTGCTAAAAATAGCAATTAGCACTACCAATTTACCAAAACTAATAATAAAACCTCCGAAAAATTCTCACGAATTAGTTTTTTTTATCAAAATATTTAAAAATAGAATTTAATAGGGAATATGAAAAATAAAATGTATGTGAATTTAAGATGGTGGATATATTCACGAAGGCTCTAATACATGGTATGAAAAATTAAAATAATTCATTCTAAAAATGTTTGTTTTTCTGTAGCCAGGCAACGTCAGATCAGCTAAAAAAGACGTGTCACCACTTTGAAAAAAATATTTAAAACTCAGCTCTGCGGGGTCAGTAAGGTAAGAGGGTCTTTCTTCTAGGAAACAAGCTAGCTTCACTTTCTTAATAAATAAAAGTGATATTATAGTTATGCAGGATCATCGAGGCAAAGGGTGTTTCTTCTAAATAGTGCTATTGCAGTTTTATTCGAAACAATGTATATGGCAGTTTAATTTTTTTTTTTTTTTTTTAAATTTATTCTATAAGTGTTTCCTACTTTTTTTCACCATAACTATGTTATGTAGTATTTTTTCCACTGAATAGCTTTTTCTGTTCCCATGGAAAGGAATGTATTTCCTTTAACAAGTGCATAAGAACAGCCTATCACTCAAATCCGACAGCACATAAGCATTATCGTGGATATTTATACTACATGCATATAGTGTTTTGTTCAACCTGCCACTCAAACCTGATAACAGATAATTAGTGTGATGGATAATGATACATCATGAAATAAGCGATTGTTTTAGACCTTCACAGGTAGAAACAATGGATCCACAGGTATTGGAATGTCACGATATTCTAATGGATGATAGATGATGGGCTGAGGAAGTGCAATAAGTAAGCTGACGTCCCTTCTTGACGGACTTTCTCAAAGGAGATTTTTAGAGAAGGAGAAAGAAAAGAGTTCTACGACGAGTCGATAAGAAATGTTGTTTTTCATTTTTTTCTGTAAAATGACTGAATAGGTCGGAGATTGCACCTGTTTATAGTCCCTTGTGGTTTCGTGTATCATGCCGCAGACCGGTTGTATTAGATTGGTCGTAGTCTCGAGAAGTCTAAACATCCGTCCTTGGAATGAACTGCACTTGTGAATCAAATTTCTTTAATCTTCAATTTTTTTGTAAATAGTTCTATAAAATGCTTGTAAATGAAAACTAAAGTGTTCCCATGAACCAAAGCCCTTTTCTTTTCTGAGCCATTACAGAACCGAATGATCAAGTCAAGTTTACACATTCATTCTTCTGTCTGACAAAGTACAGGGAAAATAAATACATGAGAAACATTGGATAAACAGTCAGCCTTACATAAATGATTAGATTTCTAATCACAAAAGGTACGAAACCGCTTTTATGGTATGTTCTTATCAACCTTTTGCAAAAAATACAATGTTGTTGTTGTAGTCGTATCCCTCATGGAAAAGAGGGGGGGCAGCTTCTGTAATTGATGGAACACCCGTAGTTAGAAGTTTGATTTCTGCTCCGTGTAGATGAAGTAGAAGGACTTTTTAGGCGAACTACCCTGCATTTGCGTATCGTATGGGAGAAAACCGGAAAACCCCATCAGGTAGTCCGACTCAAGAGGCAAGATGGTGAACATCACAAAAGCCCTCGAGTCTCCTCGTTTTTTTAAAACAGTTTACAACAAAGTCACCAGTGCATTGAACCTCCGCCCTGATGCTCGCCAGCGGCACGTTACCGTCACGAGTCAGGGAAAAAAAAAATCCAATTATTTGAATAATGAAATCAGAAATTTTGTTGGATCCTTTTGAATATAAATCAACACATTCATATTCCTTCATGTAAATATTTATATTGAGAATTTACGATTGCATTTATGCAATTTTTTAAAAACTGTCCATTACGAAATCAATTTGCTTATAAATATGTAAGCAAATGCAGTCATTTTGCATAAATTGACACGTAAACATTCTTACCATAGTTTAGATACAACCATTCATTAGTTTGCTATAATGCTCACCAACGGCACACGTTGCCATTGAGCCACGAGTCAGGAAAAAACCCAAACAATTATTTGAATAATAAAATAAAAATTTAGTAGAATCATTTTAAATATAAATAAACACATTTATATTCCTTCATGTAAATATTTATGTTGATAATTTACGATTAATTTATACAATTTTGTTTTAAATTTTACATTGCGAAATCAATTTGCTTATAAATATGTAAGTCATTTTGCATAAATTGACACGTAAACATTCTTACTACACTTTAGATACAACCATTCATTAACGTGATAAATACTTATCTAAATTTGATTTTTTTTTTTTTTATTATTTAACGGAAAAATAGAAGTGTTGCACTTTGCTCTTGGTTAACTTTCTATCTGATAAATATTCATCACAGCTGCCTTTACATGTTTGCACTACGTATGTATCTAAATCGCTGCACTTCTTCAATGAGTAGAAGAACCGGAAAGCGCCTTAACAGAGCGGCAGCGGCGATAAATTGTTGATAAATATCCTGCACGTTCGCGACCGGATAACTGTTCCTCTAATAACATCGATAAGCCGCTCTGAGCTGCAGAGAAGGAAAAAAAAAAAAAAAAAAAAAAAAAAAAAAAGATGTCCTTCAATTTGTTTACCATCGTTTCCTTTTTTTTTTTCCTGTGGAAGTTCTGGTCGGAATATACGGCTAAAATAATATTTCCAATCTTTTTTTTCTTTTTCGTCTTCTTTTTAACAAACCAAGGTCAAAGTTAAGCATGTGTTTTGATTTTCATAGAATAAATATTTTTATAAAAGAAGTGCCTTTGAAGGGAGAGGTAAATTTTTTTATTTTTGTTGCTGTCAAAATATATTATGTTTTCTCTACTTTTTTTATTCTAAATTCTGTGCTAGAACTGGTTCAAATGTAGTTAAATTTTTTATCGTGCAGATAAAAAGAGTATTTTTAGGTTGCTCGACACAGCTATGGAATAGTCATGAATTGCTATTTTGACCTTGAGTTGACCTGTGAACCTGTTCTTTATGTATGCTCTCCGCGGGCTGTTACGAGAGATTACGAAATCGTCGAGCTAGCGACTAAAAAAAAAAAAAAAAAAAAATGCAATATATGTATGTGGTGATATTTTATAAGCATATATCCATATTTGTCTTTTTATGAGAAATAATCTATATTCTAAACTTCTATCCTAAATAATTAGGATGGGGGAAAAATTAGAGCTCTTGTATTGAACTAAGTTTTCTCTCTGTATATAACTGTCTTCTTTGTAACTCTTTCAAATAATATTGTATGATATGTCAAACACAATTGAAAATCATAAGTTCAAATAATATTATATTAAGATAGGTCAAACGCAATTGAAAATCATAAGCACAAATAATATTATATTAAGATAGGTCAAACGTAATTGAAAATCATAAGCTCAAATAATAGTGTACGATAGGTCAAACACAGTTGAAAATCATAAGCTCAAATAATATTGTACGATAGGTCAAACACAATTGAAAACCATAATTGCTAACTTATATCCAATGGAATGAAAAGCTTCCAATGCCTTCTGAAGAATATTACTTAAATAAGGAGTTGGAATTCTTTTAGGCGATCTGATTGCATATTGACTATTGTTCTAGCCTTTGGTGCTTCAGGTTCGAATTCTAGTGATGGCATGTATGTTTGTTGGTGGTTCGAATCGACATTAAACTGTGCATTATTGTCTAGTTAGTCTAAAGTGTGCAAAAAATAACCGTAGAGCGACATACCAAACAAATTCTTTTAGGTTCTTACAACTTGTTTCTCATTCTTCTTGGCAACGAAATTATTTATTTGAATATGCATTACTTTTGAATTGAAACTTTGTCCCACACATACTTCCTTAATTCAAGTAGATCAGAGAGAGATGCAAAGACTCGTTAAGACTATGGGCCTTACACACACAAAATAAAATCTTGAATGTTATTTTTCACATATTTATTTTAAACAAATACTTTTAAAAGTAACTAAAGAATATGTTGTTGTTGTTCTAATGCAGCTGGCAATACAGAGACAGTTAATCTTTTGCCACAAGCAAGAGCTGCACCGCTGTTATCATTTAGCACTATCCACGGGGCACGTATTGCTTGAAGATAGGCTACGGACGCAAGTAGCACTACCCACACAACGCTCGACGATCCTATTAGACAGGGACATAAGATTTCAAGTGTATTCCGAACCTACTACAAACGTCCATGGCACCGCCTGGGACTTGAACCCGAAACCTGTGGTACCGGGGGCTAGAGCACTAGCCACTCGGCTATCAGGACCAAACCTAAGTTTTTCTCGAATTTTTGATGAGAAAATTTGAGTGATATTCTTATTTTATTAAATACAGATTTTTAAATCAATAATACATCTGAAAATGTTTAAATCAAAATACAAGCACTGAATTTCGAGTGGATGAAAAGTGTTGCTGTTATCATTAACAAATAAAATGGTTATTATTTTGTCCTCCGTACTTTTAAAATTCATTCTTATTAATAATTCTTTTTAATTCTAAACATATACTTAAATATATAAATATATCTTTTTATATTTTAATCTTGTTAATAAAAGCAATGTGATTCTTACATAAAATAAATAGTTAAAAATAAATACAGTTACAGTAATAGTAATAGTAATAAATAGTTAGTCTTACATAAAATAAATAGTTAATCTGAAGCGTTAAAATCTATCACAAATCGATGCGTTAAAATGCTTAAAATAAGATGCATAGGAGTCTAAATTTATAAACCCTCTATACCAGGGGTCGGCAACCTTTTGAGTCGGAAGAGCCAGAAATGGAAATTTACAAAATTTCAAAGTTTTTAAAGAGCCACAAAATCTTTTCTTGCCAACAATAAATAGTACTTCGCATAAATAAAGTTTTTGATAAAAAAAACTAATCTATTTATTCATGAAAATATCTATTTATGCATATATAAGTAGTGTTTTCACAACAAATTAGATAATATATATATACGGCATTATTAGATAATTACTTATTATGTAAGTAAAAATTAAAAAATTAAGTTAAACTTCAATAACAAACAATTGAGCAAACAAATTCAATGGGAGCGATGGCTTTGCATGGTTATTCAAGTAGAAAATTTAAACTTTACTAAACAATCACTTGTACTTAAAATAATAAAAATAACAGCATACATTTGAGCAAACAAATTCAATGGGGAGCATGGTTTTAGAAAGTTTGGATAAATTAGGCTCATAATTGTTGTTTTAAGTTTCAAACACGAAATAGTTAGTTGGCTTACTTACTTTACTTTAAATATTCATGCAAGAGAACGCTTTAATCGATCCGAAGATCGTCAGCACTCCAAAATGCCAACTTCTTCACCTCACTGTAGCAATCGAAGACTATTCTATGCGACGAATATAAATGCCTCAACTCGCGGCATTTCTTTTAAAGCTGACTACTTTTGTTGCGTTACGTACATAGATGTTTAAACGATTTTTAAATGTTTTTTTTTTTTTTGATAAAATAAATAATATTTGCGTATGGAATAAGAGCCTCACATCCAAAGAGCCGCATGTGGCTCGCGAGCCGCAGGTTGCTCTATACTGATCGTAGGAGAAATTATTATTAGCGTATAGGATCTATAAAAATCGCTAATAAAATGCATCTGAACCCTAACATTAAATTGAAGGAATTAAAAAACAAAAATCAGGCGGAATCACTAAGTTTTGACGTAGCCTATGGCATTACGCAGGCAAATGTGCCAAATTTGACAGCTGCAGGTTGATAACTGTGAATCATATCAAGGATAAACAAAACGATTTTCTAATTTATACATTGGATAAATTTATTTTTGAGTGAATGCTTTTTAAAGTGGCGTTTAATGAATTATTTATTAAAATTACCAACATTGAAGTGATTTTTAATATTTTATTAATAATTGTATTTATGTGCAATATCCCTTTCTGTATTTTGTTACGTGAAGCATTCTGAACTCATTGCAATCCCGAATGCGACGTTAAATCAGTTGGCATTTGTTTACTAGATTGATATTTATATTATGTTGTAAATTAAAACGAAAGGAAAAGAATAACGACAGTTATTCAGTAAGATGAATTAAAAAAATGTATTTAAATATAATTAAAATATTGAACTATCTATAATTTGATGCCACAGTTTGTCAATTTCCAACATTTATGATTTTTTAATTTTTTTCTAACTGACTATATTATTGAATAGTATACAGTAAGGTATGTAAAATTAAATTTTCTTATGCTGGTATCTGTGTTTAGTGACTGCTTATATAGTAAATGGAAGTCATTTATATTTATTATACAGTTGTTGCTGCCATGTTTATGCTGCACTAGTAGAAGACTCTTGATTTTTTTTTTTTAGTGCATTTTAAGATTTCAACCATGCGCCAACAATACGCTGTACAGTTATAAGATTGGTATTGCTACCTTGATAAAAGGGCGGAAAACAATTCGGCTTTTGCTCGGTAAGAAAAAAAAAAGTAACAACAGTAAAAAACAGTGTCTTTTGCCCGGTAAACTACTAACATTAACAAAATATTTCATTCAATACAAGATGTTAGAAAAATATCAATCTCTTAGTAAATATCATATCATATCCTTAGTAAATAAATCGTACTTATCGTATCATATCCCTTAGTAAACAAGCATATTCATGTGCGAGGTTGTTTCTTTTTAATTCAATGAATAATATAATTTTTTTTCTTGACGATGTTTATAACTTTATCATTAATCGCATTAAGTTTTCAACCTTTTTATTCAACAACGCATTAAGTTTTGGACTTTTTTTTTTTTTATGTAAGTCATTGAAGATTTAGGGAAACCTGTAAAAAAAATAAACATTAACTCAAATGCTTTACAAATAAGTCGCAAAAGAAAAACAATAGATTTATTTTATGTCTTGAAAATACACAAAATAGAAACTTACTAAAAAATATAGTATTTGAGTTCAATGCGTGATCGGAATGTAATCTAATTGTTATACAAGCACGATAGTGATATTCCATGAAATTATGATTCTTATTAATCGTGATGTTGATATTGTATGAAGGCATAAATGAAAAGTCGAATCACAGTGGTAATCAAGGATTGTTAGTGGTACGTAACCTATCGGATCAATAAGGCATCGCTAACCACATTTTGTGAAGTATTGAAGAATCAATAGCCTTGATTTATCATATTCGACTTCGCCAGGTGTCTCAGTGGCAACGTGCGCTGCTGGTGAGCATTAGGGCGGAGGTTCAATCTTCTAATGACTTTTGGCTTTGTTGTAGGCACTGTTTCAAAAAACGAGGAGACTCGATAGCGTTTGTGAGGTTCAGCATCTTGCCTCGTGAGTCGAACTACTTGGTGGGAGTGTTTCGTGCTTTCCCCATACGAAACGCAAATGCGGGATCGTTACCCCTAAAAGTCCTCCCGGAAGGCACTGCCCTCCTTCTTCAGCGACTCGGATCCAAGCCAGACTTCTACCTATGGGTGCTCCTTCACAATAGAAGCTTCACTCCTTCCGTGAGACCAGGCGTGGTTCTTGGGCTTGGTCTAGATGTGGCTGTCGACCAAGTGGGATAAAAAGCAACAAAAACAAATTTGTCAGAATCAATAAATGTAGATTGGTAAATGCCATTTTTCAAGAATCATCATAAACAAAACATGAAGTTCTAGGTCTTTCAAGGCACTAACAAATTTTTAGCACTCCATATTGAGTTCGATTATCGATGCACAAATTGAAATAATGTAAACATCCTTTTTTATTTCAATTAAAAAAAAAAACGTTCGTGCATTTTTTTTATAAGAATGTATATACATTTCGGATTATATCGGTTTATATTATAACTTTTTACTTATTATATTTGCTTTTCTTTAATAATTATATCTTTACATTATACCGATTTTTCCTATCTTATTACAGAATAGCACGTAGTATATGATAATACGACATGGCTAAAATAAACAATGTAACGCATTTTATTTTGGCACGTTTTGTTGACACAAACGATAAATAAGAAAAACTAGAATTCAGAAAAATGTTTTTAACACTTTATTTTTTATAATTTTCGCATTTTATTTTGGCACATATTTTTTTACTAACAAACGGTAAAAAATAATTAAATTGAAAAACTAGAATCCAAAACAATAAATCAGAAAAATGTTTTTAACACTTTATTTTTTTTAATTTTCACTATGATGGATTATTTCATGGTCCTATGAAATCCATTCAATAAATAATACTCAGTCATGATATATTTACTTATTTTATGAAAAATCAAAAAAATGAATAGGAAAAGACAAAAAAAAAAAAAAATTCGTTTTTAAAAATTTAAATAGAACAATGAAAATTTGAAATTATTTAAAATGTGTTATTGAAATGTTCAGATAAATTTTATTTTGAAGAAAGAATAATTTTTTTTAACGAACTTAAAAAAACAAAAATATTTTTATATTTGAAATTAATTTCTTTCTTAGAATAATTTTTAAAAAAAAAGTTGTTTGCTTTCGAGTACAATCAAATAAAACAAAATTTAAATAAAAAATTCGAGTTTAATATAAAATATTTATTTTATTTGTCTGAAATAAATCCGAGAAAAATGTTGGAGAAAAATTTTGGAAATTATTTAATATGTGAAATGTTCAGTTATTTTAAATTTAATATAAAATATTTTTTTATTTGCTTGCTACTTAGACTCAGTAAAAAAAGTCGTTTGCTTTCGAGTAAAATTGAATAATAATAATAATAATAAAAACTTCTGAAGAAAAGTTTTGAAATTATCTAAAAAAAACAATTTAAAGAATTTCAGTTATTTTGAATAGTATAATTTTTTTTTTTAATATAAAAAATATATTTTTTTTATTTTTCTGTCGCTTAGAATATGCAAAAAAAGTCGTTTGCTTTCGAGTAAAATCGAATAATAATAAAAACATACTGAAGAAAAATTCTGAAATTATCTAAAAACAATTTTAAAAATTTCAGTTATTTTGAATAGAATAATTTTTTTTTAAAGAATTTAATATAAAAATATTTCATTTTATTTATCTGTTTGCTTAGAATATTCAAAAAAGTCGTTTGCTTTCGAATACAATCGTGTAAAAATAAAATAAAACCGCGGATGTTAGGTTGAGTTCTTTATTTCTAGATGTAGAGCATTTATTTATGTATTCAAACTGAATATTTGCAAATCAGATGCAAAAATTTCCTCCATCCTCTATCCACCGAGTCATTTTTAGTCGCATCTGTCCAAACAAGCCGTTAAAGTGATGCAACAGATGCAAACAAGGAAAAATTCCTCCCAAATCGGCTTTTCGGAACGGCAGCTGCCACCACTAACCTTAACTATCTCGTAAAAACCTCCTGGAAATTTCTGCACCTTGCAGGGCTCTTCTCTCTTTTTTTATTTCTTTGAGCGGCCGTCCTTTTGAGATCTGTTTGTTACGACATTCGGATTTCGATTCGGATCTTCTGATGCAGTTATTATGCAATCCACATGTGTTACCCTTCTAACATATGGTTTGAATGAAAATTCAGTTTCGTTTTTGTCAAGTTGCTGTCTACGTTATGTGAATATTTCTTTTTGTAAATTATTCAAGCGTACTTTCTACAACAGTCTTATATACTTAAAGAATATATATATATAAAAAAAGAAAATAAATTTCTAGCACTACACTTAATTAAAGGAATATATATATATATATATATATATATATATATATATAAATGAATATATGTATATATATATGTGGTGCCAGGCTGCGGGTTCGACTCCCGGCGGTGCCATGGATGTTTGTAGTGGTTCGGAATCCACTTTAAGCCATAGATCCCGGTCTAATATGACTGTAGAGCGTTGGGCGTAGGGCTGACAACCCTGCCCTGTAAAAAAGAAAAACATTTCATGTTTCGAAATCTGCCTGTACACAGACGGCCTTGGCCCGCCAAGGGACTGTTGCGCCAATGATGATATATATATATATATATATATATTCTTATCCCACTTGACAGACAGAAACATCTAGACAATATCCATAAATCTGTGTGTTCTCATGAAAGAGGGAAAGGGGGGGGCAGCTTCTGTTGTGATGAAGCACCCGAAGGTAGAAGTCTGATTCGGCTGCGTGTCACTGAAGAAGGAGGGCAGTAACTTCCTGGAAGACTCTTAATGGAACTACCTCGCATTTACGTATCGCATGGGAAAAATCCAGAAAACTCCCACCAGGTAGTCCGGCTCACGAAGCAAGATGCTGAACATCACAAATGCCACCGGGTCTCCTCTTTTTTGAAACAGTGTACAACAGGAGCCGCATCAGATGGAGCCTCAACCCTCATGTAACCCAGCAGTGCGCTGCTACTGAGTCATGTGTCGGGCCTGAATAAATATAAGGCTGTTTAAAAAACAAAATCCAGACATTTGACAAATAAATTTATCATTACAGAACTATTATTGTATACTTTGAAAAATTATTGTATATTTATAACGATTTTATAATACTGAATTTTTTTTTTTATTCTTCTCATTTGCAACTACGATAACAGATATAGCATTATCTAGGATTCATCACTGTGAGGCATTCTACAAAAATACATAAAAAAAACATTAAATACATAAAAAAAAAACATTAAAATTAAAAAGTACTGCATAAAAAATGTAAATTTAATTTCGCAAAAAAATTATATAAAATTATAAATTCAAATTTTAATCTTCTTTTCTCTTTTTCCAGCTTGTCCATGACATTGTTTATACCAAATTCAATATTTCGATAAATATTTAAATAAAGCCAAATCATTTAGACCTTGGCCTAATGTGTTTTTCAAATAGATTTTCAGCCTTTGCAATGTTGTAAAAGATCCCACAATGTTACTGGAGAGGGGTAAATATTTTTAATAAGAAATTTATATTAGGGTATACGTTCCTATTGCATTCACTTATTGCTTCAATTGCGTTTTTGCATACTGCAGTTTTGGGAAATTTATGGAATAGCTATTTCAATTTACTTTCTAAAATGGAGGTTTTTTAATTACGCCGAGGACTGCGTCGTATTGGCCATATCCCTATGAGCAGCCCAATACAAATTAGCCTTGAAGAAGGCATGTCGTACGTCTGCACCGATGAACGCTGTTACTCATTTAGCATTACCCAGGAGGCACGTGTAGCTTGAAGATATGTTACGGACGCGAGTAACACTACCCCCACAACGCTCTACGATCATGTTAGACTGGACCTACGGTTTAAAATGGATTCCGAACCGTTACAAACATCCATGGCACTGCTGGGACTCGAACCCGAAATCTGTGGTACCGAGAGCCAGCCACTCGGCTGTCAGGCCCCGTTTCTAAAATGGAGGTGCTAGTTGAAATATTATAAAATTTTCACAAATCTATAAAGTCACGTAAATTTTTGTTAATTGACAATTTATAGTTACTTGGAAAAAGTGCATCTAATTTTTGCGATTCATAAACTTCTCTTTCATTTGAATCAACAGTTGATCTAAAAATTGTATACATGTCGATTTTTAAAAATCTTCTATTGAATAGGCTGGTATTTCCTGGGAGGTTATTATCGGTTAATATATTTCAAAATTGAATTTTGTGTTAGGTCACTAATAACAGTAAAAAAAAAAAAAAAATCGAATTTCGGATTCTTTACGAACAGAACTAATTTGAACAATAACGTCATCAATAAAATTTAATGGAGCATAAAGTTGCTTGTTGTTAGATTTTTTGTAAACAATTTGCGTAGTGGAAATGTTACCACTAAAGTTAGAATGCCGTTAATGTGCACGTTACCCAGCTAATCTGCAGATTAACTGATTTTCTCCGTTATGTGCGGAATCCAGAATTTTTCTCATTTTACCTAAGTAATGTGCACATTAACTACTTCAGCATGGTTAAAGTTCAAAAGTTTGTTTCTGTCACTACCTTTCCCTACTTCCTCTCCCTCCACTTTTAGTTTGGTTTCGCCAGCTATCTTGTCGTCATGGGTTGTTTTTCGGTTTCGGCAAATACCACAAAAACTAGGATAGGGTATTTTAATTCTCCCCTACTATATATACAACTCATTTACTAAACGTTCTTAAAAATTCTACAATAAATTCAATTTACTTTAAATATCTGCCAAAGAGTTTCCATCGTTCGGCTTTTTAACGGATTCAAATTTCGTCTTTTATTGATTTTTTTCATCATTAAAATTTGAAAATCCATAATCGTGTTTAACATCATCATTTATGTATGAATATTTTGACGATATGCTGCAATTATTCTTTTTCTCTTAGTGATTACTGTGAAATGCGTCATGACAGTAAATATACAGATGTACTAATTGTAAAATAAAAAGTACTCAAAACATTGTTTCTTAAATTTCTGTGGAAAGGAACTGTGGTTTATGTGCAATTATAACAAATTGTTGTCATTCAGTTTGAGTTCTGCGAATATACGTTATGTGTTGCTATTGTTTCTCTTGCACATTCACCAGTATTGCCGTGAAAGTACTTTTACAGAAACTTAACATTCCGTTGTATAAAGAGATTCCATTTTTAGTTATTAATATAGTTTCTTTACAATGACGGGAAAATTAAAGATTTTTTTGACAAAATCAAAATGAACTCTTCGTCTCCTTTCTATAAAGATATGTTTACGTATATTCGGTGATGCTGTCAAATTCATTCAATGTTATTTGATTTTTTTTTTTTATTTTGCACAAGATTAAAAATTTTGATCTTTTAATAATGTGAGATATAGAAGATAGGATAATACTAAATTAGATAGTTCGTGGACTTTAATTTTTAAGATTTCTTCTTAAATTTTCGTTTCATTTTTTTTTTTTTAGCTAATTTGGGAAATTTCGTCCTCATTTTTAAAGCACGTTATTCTCAGTACGTAATTTGGAAATTCATTAATGTTGTTGATATGGATCATTATGATGGTGACTTTAGTTGATACAATCCAATATCAGTGTATCAACATCATTTAAGAGAGGTAGTTGGAGCATTTTTCCAACGGAAGAGTTGTGATATTTCGTTCTCAGGGAGAGGAATGTATATTATTTGGCAAGTACACAATGGCCACTTATCACTCAAATTTCACAGCAGACAAGCAGTGTTGTGGGTAATTATATTGCATGCAATTAGTGTTTTATACTGATGAGAACAACCTGTCACTCAAATTTGCCAGCAGATATTCAGTGCCATGGATAATGAGACCTCTGAAATTAGCGATTGTCTATGCGACCTTCACAGGTCGAAACAATTACAGATGGAATATGGACTACACCATGAGTTGTTGCGTCATGATTGAGGATAGATCACGGGCTGAGAAAATGTCTACTCTAATGAGAAGTGAGGGAAACTGACTCCTCTCCTTCTTAACGGATTTTCATAAAGGAAGGATGTTGGAGAAGAAGGAAGATAGTTCTGCGACGAGTCGACAAAGAGTGTTTTTCTCTCTGAAGTGACTGAACAGGCAGGAGTTTTCGCCTATTTACAAAGTGAAATCCTTGTTGTTTTAATGAATCACGCCGTGTGATATTTAAGGTTTGCTGCAGACCACGTGTTTTGAGATTCGACGTAGACTCGAAAATCTCCGACCTTGGAGTAAACTGCACGTGGGAATCAAATTGACATAATTTTCATTTTTTATGTAGAATTCTGTATATATACTTAATGTTTGTAAATAAAAATTAAAGTGTTCCCATGAACCTGAAAGTGACCTTCTTCTTGAAGCCGATATAGGTTTAGTAGGGGCTGAGACATTACAGAGTAAATGTTTCCCAGAACGTTTTACATAGCAACTTCCAGCATTTACTTGTCGTCTTTGCAAAAGCCCTGATAAGTCAAACCAAGCAATTAAGACTTTCGTTGTTAAATTCCCGACCGCAGTCGCCATCAAATCTACTTATTTTTAAAAGTAATGATTCTTAGGTTTCTTCACTAACACAACAGAATCCGTATTTTCTTGTAAATCATCCAGCACTTTCTGCCACTGAGTGAAGGTATAAATTGGTATATATGATACAAATTCAATACATTTCTAACTCTAATGATATACTGGAAGATAACATAAATTTTTCATTTGAGCAATATTACAGTACTTTACAACAAAGCATAAATTATAATGAATTTCTGACGAAATATACATACAGCACGCATTTTGTAAAAATAAAGTGTCATTTTTAAAAATTTTAATACACAAGTATAAAGATTTTTCTTGCTTGAATAAAAAGCGCCTCGATTTTTATTTCAAACGCGTGTGTGAAATAAATGTTTTATAGTTTTATTGACAAAAAGAATTTTTTTAATAGGCAACATATTTCGTAGAATTTAGATAATATTATTTTAAATAACATATTAGTTACTTTTATCTTTTATATAAATACGTATCCCGCTCTATAATATTTTTGGAAAATTAATTTAAATGATTAAAAAATATTTCAATTTACAAAATACAGCATTCGTACTATTAAATACTAACATATAGATAAACTACGAAGAAAGTTCTGTTCATATGAATACAAATATTCCATGTAGATATCTCTGATAGCTTATATAATCAATGCTCCTATTTATCAAATTTTTAAATTTTTACTAATTATCAAATTTTTTAAAATAATTTATATATATATATATATAAATTAAATATATATTTCATATATAAATATATATGAAATTAACCATCAAAATCTTTAAAAAGTTCTTACTAAAACAATTTTAAAAGCAATTTTCATTTTAATAAATAAGATTTATTTGATAAAATTTAATAAATTAATTGCTTTTGAAAATTTTTAACAATTTATTTGAATCACCCTTTTACCCAAGTAGTATATCTGAGTTTTATAACGTATTAAAATTGTCTTTATCTAATTCAAATTCAAAATGGCTTTATTTTACATAAAATTATGTTGTAATTCAATATAAAAATATATATGCTATAAAAACATTTTTTTTTTGTCACACTTTTATCCAAGTTGTATGTTTGAGCTTTGTTGTTTACGCAATAAAAATTGTTTTTTGTCTAATTCAAATTCAAAATTCTTCTATTTCCCGTAAAATTATTTTGTATACCAATATGAAAATATATGCTATAAAAACTTTTTTTGTACTCTTACCCAAGTTGTATATTTGAACTTTATAACGAATTAAAAAAAATTTTTTATCATCTAATTCAAATTCAAAATTCTTCTATTTTCCTTAAAATTATTTTGTATTTCAATATAAAAATCTATGCTAAAAAAATTTTTTTTTGTCACCCTCTTACCCAAGTTGAGTTTTATAACGTTGATTTAAAAATTGTCTTTATCTTAATAACATATTGTAAATTCAAAAATAAAATTCTTCTAGTTTCCATAAAATTATTTTGTATTTCAATATAAAAATAGGTTATTTTATGTTAATTATCAGTAGTGGTTCGAATCGAAAAGTCCCGGTCCTAATAGGATCGTAGAGCGCTGCGGGGGCATTGTTACTCCGCGTCCGTGGCTTACCATCAAGTTACACGCGCCCCCTGGGTAATGCAAAATGAGTAATGTCTGTGCAGCACTTGCCTTAAGTCATCAAAGACAGTTCTAAGTTGTTTGCCAGCTGCATTAGAACGAGGAAAAAAAAAAAAATTTAATTATCCTTTTACCCAAGTTGTATATTTGAGCTTTATAACGTATTAAAAATTGTCTCTATCTTAGTAAAAAGCTGTAAATTCAAATTCAATATTCCTCTATTTTTGTATTCCTCTATTTTTCCCTCTCAAAATTCCTCTATTATTTTGTGTTTCAATATAAAAATATATGTTATAAAAGCACAACTTATTTTAATCACCCTTTCACCCAAGTTACATAGATGAGCTTTATAACGTATTAAAAATTATTTTTATCTTAGTAGCGTGTGGTAAATTCAAATTTTCCGTAAAATTAATTTGTATTTCAGTGTAAAAATATATGTTGTGAAAAACAATTTATTTTAATCACCCTTTTTTTTACCCAAATTATATATTTGAGTCTTATATTGTATTAAAAATTGTCTTCATCTTAGAAACATGCTGTAAATTCAAATTCAAAATTACTCTATTTCCTTTAAAATTGTATTTCAAGAATTTTTAAGTTGTTAAAAAAAAAAAAAAAGTACTGACACCAAGAAAAAAAAAAAAAAAAAGATGTTAAATAATTAATGAATGTTGCAAAAAAAAATGAATAGGTCTTCAATCAAGTGAACTTCAAGCAAACAAACAAAAAATTTCGGGGAACGAGAGCGTCGTTTTTAGAACTGTTTGCAAACAGTGCAGAAGAAAGCTTTGGATAGCAACCAGACTAGAACACGAAGTTTCTTACACCCGTTCGACCTTGACCTTGACATTGAGAATGCCCAGAACCTTACTCGAGCCCGGATTGGCGTGACTGGTGAGTGGGGGTGGATGCAAATGATTTCCTGCGTCTCATTAGCATACAGCAATGAAGAAGACCATAAATTATACCAGAGAAGGGATGGTTGCAAAATTACATTGGGATTGCGAAGTTTTTCCGCTTTGACGTGGGAAAATATTCTAGATGCAAATTTGAAAGAGAACAGTCCGGTTTGAAACATGAGGAATAAAATCTTGTCTTTCTTATTCTTCTCTGTAAGCTTTCTTTTTCTTTTCTTTTTTAATTTCAAGGAATTCGTTTCGTAAAATTCTTCTCATTATAATTAGCTTTTTCCCATTTGCTTTGCTGTATATCTGTAATTGCTATGCTTTGCAGCTAAATGAATGCATGGAGTGAACAGATGGTGACATTCCTAAATCATTTAGAAAAAGAAATAATATATAGTATATCGAAAATGTTTAGATTGGCTATATGTTTTAATGATCATTAATTTTAAAACGTATAACTACTCTCTTTAACGATTATGAAAAGTATTGAATTTGTAGGTCCTGATTTTTTTTACACCAGCAAATTTTTGGGATATGAAACGTTGATGCTGCCAGCACAAAAATATAGATTAGTGTTACGATAGCCCACAAACACAAGCACAAAATTAAACGATTTATAACAAGTAGTTAATAACAAGTATAACATTTATAGCAAGTCGTTATAAATGTTATAATTTAGCATTTGCATAGTATTGTTGAATAAACACACAGAAAGTAGGTCATTTCTAATATTATATAAAAATTCAAAAATTAAGAACGTTTCATACATTAAATCATAACTTCTAAATATTTTGTACTTTATACAATTTTTCGGTAATACTCACTTTCATACATTTGTTAATTAACTAAAAATAAAAAATAGTATTATTTAATCTAATATCAACAGGGTGAATGGGTAGAACTGCATTAGCAGATAAAAAAGCAACACAAATATTTATATAATAATAGGATGTGAAACATGTTCAGAAAATCAATAAACTCAAAAGAAATCCTTATAAAAAGCAAAAAAATTATTACAATATCCTAAGGATCAAGGCTTTATTAAGGAATATACACTCAAGAGCCAAAACATTATGACCACCCCTACATTTTGCAATGAACTCGCCTGGATGACGTGGAAGTCACGTGATCAGGTGGAAGTGGTATTTAACTGCTGCTGGAGAGTCTGAAGAATCATTCTTTCACTTACTTCTGTGTGTGATGGGGAAAGGCTGTGGATCTAAGCGACTTTGATAGAAGGCAGATTGTAATGGCTCGAAGGCTTGCAACAAGTATTTCCGAAACTGCACGACTCGTGGGTTGTTCGCGATCTACAGTTGTTAGTACTTATGCAAAGTAGATGAATGACGGTGAAACCAGCAGTAGACGACATGGTGTTGGACGTCCACACGCTATCAAAGAAAAAGGTCGTCGGAGACTGTCTCGCATGGTGAAGCAAAACCGGAGCCAGACAGTGGCTCAGCTGACAGCCCAATACAATGCTGGACCAAGTAGAATAGTATCGGAACACACTGTTCAGCGGTCACTGTTGGATATGGGGCTACGCAGGAAACGTCCCACTCGTGTGCCTTTGCTGACCAAGCGTCATCGCCAACTGCGCCTGCGCTGGGTCCGGGAACATCGTGACTGGTCCATGGATCAGTGGGAGAGAGTTGCCTGGTCAGATGAATCACGGTTTGTCATTCATCACGCCGATGGCCGTGTCAGGATACTCCGTCTTCCAGGCAAACAGTTGCTCCTTCAATGTACAGTAGGTTATACACAGGCCAGTGGTGGCGGTATTATGCTTTGGGGGACGTTCTCTTGGGCGTCTCTGGGACCCGTGGTTGTGGTAGAGCAGACCATGAATGCTAAAGGGTATCTGAACATCATTGCGGACCAGTTGCACCCTTACATGGCCTCTGTTTTCCAGCTGGAAATGGAATGTTCCAACAGGACAACGCCCCTTGTCACAAGGCTAAAATTGTGTTGGAGTGGTTCCAGGAGCATGATGCTGAATTGCAGTTAATGTCCTGGACACCTAACTCGCCGTATCTCAATCCGATAGGACACATTTGTGATGTCCTGGGACGGAAGCTCAGAGTTCAAAGACCACCAATTCGCAATATCTCGGATTTGCGTGACCGTTGCTTAAACATCTGGTACAATCTGTCTCCGGCCATCTACCAAGGACATCCATGCCAAGGAGGGTTGAAGCTGTGTTGCGCGCCAAAGGTGGGTCAACTCGTTATTGACAGGTGATCATAATGTTTTGGCTCTTGAGTGTATATTCTCATGTGATTGTAAACCCTGTTATTTCTGCTTGCTATACGACTGGGTCGAAGTCAAAAACACATCTAGCGGCGTATTCGGATAACATCGATTAAACAGTATAATCTGTCATTTAGAGTCAGACGGTATATGACAAATAAAGCAATTTGGCAGCGTATTTCTTTTTTGGATCAAAAATCGATTCGTGTCACGGAACCTTTTGACTGTTTATAATAATATGGCTAATAAGTCAGTAATTGGGCGCTACACTACAATACATTTTTTTTTTTGTTTACGTGGAATATTGGAGTGGGATGATTTATTGTCCGCTGCAAGAGTGTTGCAGGAATTTTATACTTTTGTCAAAAATATTGATTTGTGGGAAATTATGAATATTAATATTTATATCAAGAAAATAACCTTGAAGATATAATTTTTCTGTTATCCACGAATTCCCAAAGGTAAAAAGTCGGAGAATCATTGCCTTATGAATATGCTGCTACATTTAGAAAACAGAACAAAATTTGGTCGTATTTAAGTTATTAATTAGCTAGCTGAGAATCTAATAACTTTCAATATGTATATATGACCCTCAATAATCGCAAAGTAGAATTAATTAAAAATATTAATTATATTGAGATAATTTTGCTTTAAACTTTTGGGATGGAAATAATATTTTAAGTTCTCTTTTACTTTTACTTCTATGGAGCCTAAATGGCCGAGTGGTGGTCTGGCGCTCAATGCCACAGGTTTCGAGTTGAATACCTGCCGAACAAAAAAAATTACTTCTATTATTATAATTGTATTAGCTTATTACTAATATTATTAGTTCATTTACATTAGTTTTAATATTTTTGTATGTCTTTTTTAATTTATATCGTTACAATCTACACAAATTTTCAAAACGTTAAATAAAATTATTTTTTAAAAAAGATGTACATTATTTTTTTAAAAACATTTTTGCTGAACAATGGAAAATAATTGTCAAGTCAAGATAGAAAACTATGTACAAAAGAGCATGAAACAAGTTATATTGCAGAAAAATTGTAAATAATAAAAGATTACATCATGGTCGCATACTCTAGTAAATTTTTAGTTAGTTAAGCTATTACGTAAATAAATTATAAAACAAATGTTTCATTTTGATAAGTGGCATCTATTTAATCGCAAACGATTTGTTTTCAGTTTTCTTTAAGAGTAAAAATATTTTTAAAATGAACAAGACTATCGAATCGCAAAATTTTTTTGCTTTTTATTCGTTAAATAACTTTATATCATTTTTTTTTTTTTTAAAAAAAAAAAAAAGCGCCTGTCATTTATTTCAATGGTAGAAGATAAAAATTTATTTTCACATTTGTGCCCAAGAAAGACAAATAAATAATAAGAAGAAATAGAAAAAATATAAGAAATGCGAAAACTAGACGACAAAAAGTTTTTAATTTTAGAATGTAGAATGTTTTTCCAATTGAACAGTTTTGAACTATTTTTTTCGACAAAATCTTTTTTTGATGGCTGTGGTATTTTGAGACATATATTTTAAAATACTAACAAGAATGAAGTTATTTGTTTTTTTAGGATTAATGGAATTCAAATTTTAAAGTTTTTTTTTAATTTTACTAGACATAATAATCATATTTATTTATTTACTATCGGTTTTTTATATTTAGATTACTTAAAAAAAGTTCTATAATTGTTATTTTAAAAATTTAATTAATTTAGTTCAACTTTTATTAATTAATTTAATAATTTTAAATTAAAAAATTTTTTTAATACAATTTTTTTGTGTGTGGTTTTGGGGGTGCAGCCAATATTTTGTTTAATGAACTCCTTTATTGATTGATCCATACTAGATTTATTTGATTTTTTCATGCTAAATATTTTAATGGCAGTAAGTTGCGACATTTATATTCTTACGTAATGTCGAAAAAAAAAAAAACAGGAATGCGGAAATATCTGATTATAATGAATATTTCTTACAGTTTGTGATTGGAATCAAACTTATCTCCCGACAGAAAGAAAAAAAAAAAAAATTAAAATTAAAACAAATATTTAATTACTATTATTTTTTTCGTAGAATATTAATTTTTTTCTTAATTGGTATGATGTCCCTTTTATCACTGGATAGGACTTGATGCGATTCAAGTTCGAAGTTAGATGAATTAAAAACAATTTCAGATCAGCGAAACTTGGTAATGAAATCCGTAATTAAGAACTGAGTCTGGGTTTTGGTCAATTCTTTATAGACCTCCTCGTATTGTGTTAAGTGTTCATTAATGTCACAGGAGAGTTCGTTCAACATTCCGAGTCATTTTGTGGAAAATGATTACCCAAGTTTCACCTTAATTCAAGTACTTTAAGGATGACTTTTGCTGTGAATGCAACTGGTTCAGATTCCTCTTCATCAGGATCGCTGTCACTCTCATTTGTTTCATTATCAATGTCAACTAAATCATCCTCATCTAGTTCTTTGTTCGCTATTGGATCTACAATATCTGTTGTTTTTGTTGTTTCTTATTTCACTTGGTAGACATCTAGACCAGGGGTCGGCAACCTTTTTGAGTCGGAAGAGCCAAAAATGCAGTTTTACAAAATTTCAAAGTTTTTAAAGAGCCACAAAATTTTTTCTTGCTAGCAATAAATGACAGGTGGGCTGAAAAGTTCGTAGGCTGTCACATAGATGGCACTACTAGTATTAAATCCATATGATTATTAGTTAGCCCTAATCTTCAAAGACACGTGTATAAATTTGACAGCTGTTGCATTAGTAGTATGTGAGTTATAGCAGTTTTTAGTGAAGTTATAGCATTTTTAGTGTTCATCACTTGCAGTCCACTCGCCTGACTGTCGATTGACTCCTGTGTGAAATGATGGAGCCATGTTCATCCATTGTCACATATCAACGCAAAAATTCGGGTTTATTACGATTGAACAGCTCAAACACTGCTTAGAATCATCAATTCCGTTGTTGTTTTTGGTCGATTGTGAGCTCGCGCGACACCCACTTTGAACAGAGCTTTTGCATATCCAAATATTCATTCACGGTATGTCTAACACATCCCTTTGATATCTTTAGGGTCTCAGCTATCTGAATCCACTTCACTTTTTACGGTTATCAGAAATTGTTTTGTGGACTTTTTGTTTTTTTTTTTCGTCGGTAACAGCCTCTTTGGAACGGCCACTGCGGGCACCGTGTCCTCGATGCTTATTTCGCCTAGTTTAAATTTAGCAAACCACTTTCTACGGTTGATTTATTTGGTGCAAATTCCGAATAATGTTTATCAAGCCAAGCCTTAGCTTCAATAGTATTTTTCGCCAAAGGCAATGCTTTAATTAACACACGAAATTCCCTTTTTATCCATTTTTTCAAACTAACAAAAGTTGCTTCGCTAAAAAATGCTATAACTCACATACTAATAGTGCAACAGCTGTCAAATTTATACACGCCTTTTGAAGGTTAGGGCTAACTAAAAATCATATGAATTTAATATTAGTAGCGCCGATTTAATAATACTAGCCCACCTGGTAGTACTCGCATAAATAATGTTTTTTGATAAAAAAAAAACTAATTTATTTATTCATAAGAAAAATGTCTATTTATTCATATATCATTCTATTTATTCATTTTTAAATAATTACTTATTATTTAAGTAAAAAATTAAAACAATTAAACATTTACTTACAACACTAACTTGCACTTCAATAACAAACAAATTTAATGGGAGCGATGGCTTTGCATGCTTATTCAAGTAGAAAATTTAAACTTTACTAAACAATGTAACTTGTACTTAAAATAAAAAAAAAAACAATAACATACATTTGAGCAAACAAATTCATTGGGAGCATTGACTTTGCATGGTTTTAGAAAGTTTGGATAAATTTGGCTCATAGCTTGTTGCTTTTGAGTTTCAAACACGACTCTAAATTTTCATTGCTAGTTGGCTTCTTACACTTTACTTTTAATTATATTCATGCAAGAGGAAACGCTTGCTCGCACGAATATGTCGATCGAAGATAGTCAGCACTCAAATGCCAGCTTCTTCACCTCACTGTAGCAATCTGGAAGACTATTCCATGCGTCGAATATAAGTGTCTCAACTCGCGGCATTTCTTTTAAAGTTGTCCAGTTTTTGTTGCGTTACGTACATACATTTCTGGACCTCCAACTCTTCCAACTTGCTTTCAATTCTGTAATTTTTCCACCCCAAAAGCTTTACTTTTTTAAATCGATCAATTGCATTTCCAGAGATCCAGTATCAAATTCAAATGGCTCAATGTGGATTTCGTTACTATTTATGTTAAAAGAGATTTACTATGAATGCTAGAGTGGTTTTTTTTTTTTGAATTGCTCAAATCTGTCCAGCAAATTCATCTTTTAAATTTTTTATAATGGCTGTGCTGAAGTACCTCGTGTAAACAGTTGCACTGGTTTTATGGTGATATTGCTTTAGAAATTGAAAATGACGTAATTTACCCGCTCTGAATATCGTCTGCAAAAAGAATTAATTTTTCTTCAAAACAAACCAATTCTTCTACCAAAACATAGACTGGGTTTCCCTTTCCTTGCAGTTTTAGATTCAGCTCATTTAATTTCGCTGTGATATCCACCATAAAAGAAAATTTTTTCTACCATTTGTCATTCTCTAATTCAGGGTGATTAATGCCCATTTTCATTCAGGAATGTATTTATTTCATTCAAGCACAAAGCAAAACGTTTCAATA
>BPLR01009287.1:0-29852 GCA_021605095.1 Caerostris extrusa
TTAAATAGAGCAAATCCCCTTGTTGGGGTGGAGCATGAAAGATGCCAGAAAAACATGACCTGTTGGCCGCCATTCTCGCGGCAAAGGAACAAGGCATCGATAGAGTTGCCCATATCGATGGGCGCTCGATGGCAATGTGTGAGCAATACACACGCGCTTCCAGCGGGTATAAATGCCTAAAGTAATAAAACCGAGCAATCCATTTTGAATGTTTGCTGGGTTTCTGTTTTAACAACATTTTCTGCGCCGCCACAAATTTGGCTACATCGACGGTTTCTTCTGCCCAATTCAGAAACGAAGAAATGATGGGTGATGGTTTCCTTGGTGCTACTGCCGAGGTTTGTTTTGAACAGTAAACGTCTGTTGAGCACATCCTGTAATGTTAAACCAGCGCAGTAGCGAGTAGCATATTCCTAAACAATGAGTTGAAATTTCATATTGTTAATATTTTTTAATATCTTTTATGTTCATGGATATTTACATACCCCATCGGAAAACTCCTGCTTTTAGCAAGATTTTCCTTTATTGCTGAAATGTGATTTCTCTTGATTTCAACCTATCATAGGGACTTTCCACCAGGGTAAGGCAACTTGAGGAATTTAACATTTGCTTACTTTTAAGGCGTCTTTATTAACACGGTGGTATTATCGTTTTCCTTTTACGATACTTGAATATTATCTGTGTTCGAATAATAAATATATTGTGAGACGTTGTGACGTTTGGTTCCAGAGCAAAACAATTGCAGTCTAAATCTTTCGCACTTGATCGAATATTTCTTTAAAAATGGCAACCTGAGGCCATTGGTAAAACCTTCACTACCCATGTGATACGAGGCGCGTAGTTTACGCATTATCGTTTTTATCGTTTCAATCTGGTCTGACCTCCTTGTGTTTGTTGATAGTTATGTCCCTTTTGCTCAAGAGCGATGTTAATTTGTTCAATCATTTGGTTAGGAAAGCGGATGTTGCGGGTTGTTGTTCTGCGGGTTCTGTTCTTCGTTGACATGAGGTTGCCCCGTATTCAGTGTCGCTGATTTGTATTGTCTGGAAGTTGTTTTTACGTTGTTGATGCAGATCATTAATACGATACCTGCGTCATAATTGATTATTTGACGTGGTTTGATGGCCTCCACGCACGTTGTGATATGTTTTCTTCCTTTGTAAACTTATGTGATGGTTGGGATTTTTTTGGAGCAGATTATTTCTTTGTGGTTGCGTGTTTACGTATTGCTTTGTGGCTATCACGTTGTCTTCTGTTGGATCGTCTTGCTGGAAAAAAGAGTTGCGAGAGTATGTGTTTGATGTTTGCTTCACTATCGCATGTTTGTAATGTGTTGTGTACTGTCGGTAGCTTAAAAGAATTTTTGAAATACTGTGTTTGTATGCCGATCCATATGGTTGGGTTACTTTTAGTTAATTTTTTCGTGTTTCGTTTTCTTTGATCTTTTCTCTGAGTTGGTTAGCTTATTCTATTCCCTGTCATTTTATTATTACTTGTTGTTGTTTGCCTGAAATTTTTTTAACTTTGCCGGCCTCACAGGTGTTACCTAGGTTTTTGGCCAGTTTTGCTGTCGTTTTCTGGTCCAGTGCTGCTGCTATGACTGTGGTTTTTTCTGTTATTTTTCTTTTTGTTTTACTACTTCTGAGTAAGTTGTTGGTTTTTTCTATTTGTTGATTTGGTGTTTTTTTCTAGAGCTTTTTGAATAAGCTGTTGTTTTTCTTCAAGTATTTCAGAGAACATGCTTCTGCTCTCTTCTAATTGGCCTTTCAATGTTGCTATTTCTAATTTTTGGTTTATCGTTGTTAATTTTTTTTTTATTGATAGGATTTCCTCCTTCAGCCTGTGTATTAGCGCGTCTTTTTCGTCAAATATTGCTGTTAGTTCGTCCAGTTTTTTCGACGCTCTGCTTTTGTTTTTTGCCAACATAGTGTGGTCTTTTTCAAATATTTTGACCATCTGGTTTTTAAAGTTGATGGCTGGACTATTTTCTGGGGATTGTCCTTTGTTTGTTGGTGTAGTTGTTGGGGTGTTCATTTTGAATTTACCTCAGTACTAGAATGTTTCTCAATAAAGTTCTACAAATTTCTAATTCAACACTTATATAGATATAGAATAATAATAAACAATTTGAACGTAAACTACCCTGGTTCTGCTTTCCGTGGTCCCACAATTATGACAAATGGTTACAATAGACAAAGATAATACAGAAAAATATATAATTTTATCTTTTTCTTAAAACAAGTGATACTCAAATTGTCATTAAAATTAAGATACTACTAATAAAAGTTAATATATATATATAATATGAAATAGAGCCTCGAAACCAAAAGAACAACTCTGACCATAATGGCGGACTTTAAAAATGGAGTCATGATTGAATAATAAAGTATAAAACTGAACGTGCTGACTAAAAGCTAAAAGTGTCAAAAATACCACTAGGAGTTAAAGAGACATATCTAATTAAAAGAGAAAAATAAAATAAGCGGATCAAAACAAAAATGAATAATGTGGGGTCTTTTAAAGAAGAGATATAGATTTAATAAAAGAAATGCTCCAAATACATTCTTAGAAAGTTTGACAAAGCTCCGCTTTCTGTGCACTAGGGGGAGAAAAAGTCCGATGGTTGCCGAAGCTACCTTTTTTTTTTTGAAAATTCATAAAAAATCAGAAAATGCAGATATAAGAAAAAAAGCAAGTCGCGGATCGATTAACAATCGGTTCTACTAATGCGTGATAACTTATCTAAGGATAATTTTAGAAAGGGGGCGGCTGTAGAACTTATGAAACTCAAAATATTGAATCACCGTTACTCAAATTCAATCCAACGCTTGGACGCCGCAGGCGTGGCTGACCCCATCACACAAGGTGACGCTACAGTGGTTTTAGTACACACCTGCGGAAAGGGAGGATTGTAGCCACCAATGGCCGTGACGGCTTTGCACAGCCGGATGCCTTGTTAGACAATTCATCACTAGGAGTTACCCATTTGGTTTGGATCCCAGTTGATACAAACCAATACGTGAGGAGCCTGTGCAGACTCTTGTTTTGGCTTATATAAAACTAAGAAAAGAAAAGAAGAAAAAAAATATATATAATTAAAAAATAAAAAATAAGAATAAGAACATCACGACTGTGCTATGCTAATTAAGTAGAAAATATAAAATTGTTGAAACTTATTAAGTAGAATTGTTTACATTACTATATACATAGATACATTTTAGAAATTAGCAAATTTACTGTTTAGGAGAAGTGAGATAATAAAAATAATAGGAATTAAAAAATTATTATGTTTACAGACGACTATGTGTATACATAGTTTCTAGTGTTAAGGAAGTACAAAATCTTCTTATTCATCTTTATAACTGTTTTATACATCAGAGTTTGGTTGATTTTTTACAATTATTAGTTAACTATTAGTTTAATTAGGTTGTACTGGTTATATAGTCTATGTTCTGAATTAAAGATGTCATTATTTTGATTATTTTTTTTCTTTTTTGTTTTGTTGCAATTAGCTGCCTTGATAGCTCAGTCATTATATGATGCTGGTGGTGGTTCTTCTACATGATTGATTATGGTCGGTTAAAGGACATGAGAACAGATAGTGGTCAGGTGATCCTGGTTCTCCACAAAGCATGTATCTTTGTCTGTTACGCAGAATCTGTTTAGGTAGGTTGGGAACGGGCCATGGCCTGTTACGAAGTATGTTATTAGTAGATTTGTTGACATGTTATTTGAGACTTTTTGGTATGAAATTATGTGTTCTTCTGCCGGTGGTTGCTGTATTCCATTCCTCTTGCCATTGTTGTGTGCAAAGCTGTTTTAATTGAAGCTTAATGAAACTTTTTGGAGTGGGTAGACTTTCAGATATTGAATTTGGGTTTACTATTGCATCTTTTGCTAAATAGTCAGCTCTTTCGTTACCTACTATTCCTGAATGAGATTTAATCCATTTTATTGTTAATATTTTTGGCCGTAAATTTTGTATTTCATTTCTGATGTTTTGTACAAGGTTGTTTTTATTAAAAGAATTTCTTAATGGCCTGCAGCGATGACATGCTATCAGTTTTGATGCTGATTTGAATGAAATCTTTATTTTTTACCCATAGCAGTGCTTTTAGGATTGCTAGGAGTTCTACTTGGTACACTGAATTTTTCGTGTTGAGTTTTACCTGCTAATAATAGATCTCTTTTCTTTCTCGCATGCGACACGCAGTTCCCACCAGGTGATCTATTTTTGAGCCATCTGTGTATATTATGATTTTTGCTTGAATTCAGGTTATTTCTTATTGTCGTTGATGGTTTTGAACAGGGGTGGTTCTAACCATTGTGAGATTTGTGTGTCGTAATCCGTTGTGTTGAAATGTGTGCTGCCGAATTTGTCGTTTCTGCCTAATCTTGTCACATTTGTTATTTTAACTTCCTTCTTTACCGTAAGGTGTAGTGGTAAAAGTCCGTTCAGAATTTGCAGTGCCGATGATGGTGTAGTTCTATATGCTCTGGTTATTTTCAATGTGAAAAGTCTGTATTGTTGATAGTTGTGCTATTTTTTAATTGTTTAAATTTTCCGCCCATGTTGAAGCCGCATAACATATTCTTCTCTGCCACTGTTTTGTCCCATAATCTGGTTAGTTTTGGATTGACTCCCAATTTCTACCCGACATTGCAGCCAGCTTGTTTGCTTGTGTCAGGAGATCTCTTTTAGTTTTTGTAGATGTGGGATAAAGTTGAGGTTTTTATCTATTAATATTCCCAAGTATTTTAAATTATTTACACATTTGACTTGCCATCCCTCAAATTTTAGAATTGGCATTCTTTTAATATTTCCTTTTTTTCCCTAGTATTAGAGCTTGTGTTTTTCTTGTGAAATAGTCAGTTTTTCTTCTATTGCCCATTTTGAAAACTGCTGCAATTCTCTGGTTGCTTTCTTCTCCAGGACTCTCGGTTATTACTTGTTATAATGAATATGAAGTCGTCCGCAAAGGCCTGCAGATCGATGTCTTCGTCCCATTTTGTTTGTAAAATTTTTGTTTGCTACGATTGACCAGAGGAATGGACCCAAACAAGAACCTTGTGGGCAGCCTTTCTGTAAATCATAATGAATATTGGTGTTGCCATAGTTAAATTCGATTTTTCTATTATGAAGATAGTCTCTTAGTCTTAGTAGAAGTATGTAGTTGTTTGGGGTATTGTCTTGTCTTAAAGTGAGCAGTATGGACGGCCACCAGATGGAATCAAATGCTCCTTTTATATCTATTGAAATCAGTACTGTGTATTTTAAATGTTTCCTATTTTTCATATACTTTTCCATCAGATGTTGTAGGGCGTGTTCCGTAGAGATGCTGCTTTGGAAACCAAATTGGTTTTGTTAGTAGTTTATTTGAGTGGTAATGGTATTGCAGCCTGTTGAGTAATATTTTCTCCGAAGACCTTTCCAATTGTTGGTAGTAGTGAGATTGGTCTATAGGAGTTTGGATCTGTTGGGTCCTTAAATTTCTTGTTGAAAGAACTACTTCTGCATATTTGAGTTGTGTTGGGAAGCAATGAAGTTGTAGAGATTTATTGAATAGAGAATTTAATATCAAAAGGGTTGAGCCTTATGTAATAATTTAACTATATTACCGTCCAGTCCATCTGGGCCAGGAGCCTTGTTTTTAGGTAGAACCTGTAGAACGTAATTGAGTTCGTCCTCAGTTACTTGAGGTGGATCTATTGTTAATTTGCTTTAGTTCTTCATTAGTAGAAGTCTGTCTAATAGATTGGTGATGATTATTATCCTCTTGTGTATCGTCTTTTTTGAAATAGATGTTGAATGATATTTTGAAAATTTAGTGTACTATTGTCCGAAGCAATTGTTCTTGCAATATTCGGTAATTTAAAAAATTTGTCAAAAGCTGTTTGTATAGTGGGCCGTATTTAGATGTTGTTTCGGTGCAAAATTTTTCAGGATATTGTCTTAGCTTTCATCACCGTTTTTCGCATTATAGCTTTTTCCTTTTTTGTACTTTGTGAGCCAAAGTTGTTTAATATTGTCATCTATTGAATTTTGGGAGCGTCTTCTTAATGCTTTCATTTTTGATTTTTGTGCTTTAAGTTCCGGATTCCACCATGGTGTCGGTTTTGGTTCAAAAGTTCTTTTTTTCTTTTTGAATGTTGAGTTGCAGCAGCCTTGAATTGTTTGTACATGAAGACTCGTTTGTACATCTAAATCTTTTGTTCTTATATTTTCAAACGTGAAATTTTTCTAGATGATTTGGAGCTGTTCTTTAAATTTTTTTAAAATTACCAAATTTGGTTTTGTACCTTTGTGATATTGGAACTTATATTTTCTGTTGTATTTGGGGTGTATTGTGAGATGATCGCTTCCTATATCGGAGATCAGTTGACTGCCAGTTTTGAATTTTGTTTGTAGGTCGATGCGTCGCTTAACGTTAAATCGGGCCAGCCTCGTGCTCCATTTATGAAGGTAGGAGGGGATCCCAGTCAGATTTAATACGTAAAGTTGATGCTGCGCTATAAATTCTGTTAACTGAAGGCCTCTTAAATTATCTGTGTTATAGCCCTAGATGGTACTATGCGCGTTGAAATCTCTGCAAATTATTTGGTATGATTCTTTATGTACCGCGTTTTCATAGTCGTAAAGTTGAACTGAGATTCTACTCTGAGTGGTGAGGAGTAAAGTGATGTTGCCCAGGATCCTTGTCTGCAAATGGGATTGATATTGTAACTGAGTCTTCCGTAGTGAAACTTGTGTTATTGGATGTCTGTTGTTCTTATTATTATTTTGCTGTTCTGTTTGTTTTGATATGATTTGCTTCCATCCTGTGGGCCTTCCTGGGATCCTGGTTGTTTGTTGTATATGGTTCTTGTACCATGGCTATATTGATGTCATGATCTTCCATGTGTTGGATGAAGAGGGAGTGTAACTGGCAGCTTACAATGTTGTAAGTTTTTGTTGTGTAATATTATATTTATGATTTTCAGTATTGTTTGCCTTTTCCTTTCTTCTGTTTTGTTCTTTTTTCCGGATAGCTTCTCTTTTTCCTGTTTTTCTTTTTCTTTTTTTCCTTTTTGATGTGTCGCTTTTAGACTTTCAAAAGGGATTTTTGTTGTGTGTTGTTTTTGTTGGTCTGGTTTGTATCTCTTAATGAGTTTAATGTAGTTCTGTATGAGTTGTATTTGTTGTCGAATGCATGATGATCCGTGCTGTAGGTTGTTTTTGGTGTTGTTGCTGTGTTGACAGTTAATACACTGTTTGGTGCCCTTTTTGCAGATTCTTGTATCGTGAGATTCCCCATTTTCCGCATGTTGTTTCGTTTTTGCATTGGAGGCTTGTGCTGACCCTAGCTGCTGGCATTTATAGCAGCGTTTTATTTCATAAAACGGCTTTACTGCATGATTGTAGGTCCAGGAAGATTCTGCCTCTTCGCAAGAGTTGAACTGCTTCTCTTTTGAGTAGCAGGACGATTGCGCGAGTTCTTTTTTGTTATCTGTGAATGTTTTTATAAGTTTGGTATTTTGGGTTTCTATTTCTAGTGCCCTGTTAATACTTTCTATTATGTCTTCTTCAACTGTTCCGTCTGGAATATCGTAGCAAATTATTTTGGCCTTTGGTACTGGTGGTGTTCGAACCGTTAGTACTTCTTTCAATTCTGTGTTTTTCTATGGACTCTTGAAGTTTGTGAGCTTGTTCGCCTGTCTTCATTTTTATAATAAGTTGATTGTTATCAACCAGAACTCTTTTACGCAATCCAGTTCTCCTGATTTCTTTAGTTGTTTGCTTATGTTGGATCTCATGTCCTTAACCGACTTATCCTTATCCTTTGGTACCAATATGAGTGTTGTTTGCTGTTTCTTTACAGCTTCTGCAAAGGATTTAATTGGTACTGTTAGCTAGTTTTGTGGTTTTTGATCGCATCCGTTATCGCTCTAAGGTTATCAGTGAGAATTTCTTTTGTTGATGTTGCGACTTTCCTCCAGTTATGGCCCTTTAGCAATGCAATCTGTAAGTCTTTTTCTTTTAGTTGTTCTCTACTGTCATTATATGCTTTTTCTTTTGTTGAAACGAATCAATTTTTCGTTTCTAAGTTGTTTGATTATTCTTTTTTTTCACAAAATAGGGTGTCCAGTTTAAGGAACTCCTGTTGTACGGCTATTTTTTGTTGGTTTGTGGGTACTTTTGTCCTTTGTGAATATGCCATCAATAGTCTTTGCTACTGTAAATAGCGTTGTGACATTTTCGGTAAAGTCAATTAGTTTTCCTGGGCGGTGTAGCCATCTTTCAAATTCTAATTTGTTTTAAAAACAGTGGTAAGAAAAACGAAGGTCAAATAAAAGTATAGTGAGATAAATATGAACTAATGTCCGTTATTTGCGTACAGTAGACAATTATCTAAAAAATTGCTGATAGAAAAATAAAAGTAATAGCTAAACTGCCCTGGCTTATCTCCCCGTGGTTCATTGTATGCAGAGAGATACATTTAACAAGAAACAATAAAAATACAAAAGAAAGTAAAAATTACAACTAGACTAATAGCTCATAGAACAAGACTTGAGCTTGGAATGCACATAACATAAATTAAATGTAAAAATTAACAAAAAATTAAAATACTTTGAAACGACCATAGGGATATACTCTCTATGATCCTGAATATATATAAAAATAGGATACGTGAGCAGATAATAAGGTAAAATGTGAGAAAGAAGGTTAAACTCATGGTAATTGTTTTACTACGTAATATTACCCGAAGAAAATAGAATGAAATGGCTCCATTAGTATATCAGTTATTGCTGATCTGTTTTAGAAGTTTTGAGCCGCTAATTTAATGTATAAATCCTTAATGATTTAGATGCAAGAGATACAAATAAAATAAAATTTACTAAAACAATAAAAAAAAAAAAGGGTAGAAATAAATAAAATAAAAAATAATATATTCCCATGAGTTTAAGTCTATGAAATTAGTAAAAATTATAACACTCGAAATAAAGATGAAAGAATAAAAACTAAGGTAATACTAACTAATCATAAACTATCAGAGCTGGCATGGGCCTGCTCTGAAGTTTTTTTAGCCATATCGCGACACATAAATATAGAGAAAAACAAATAGAATAAAATAAGTAAATAAAATTAATACATGTTAATTTTTACAAATAGGGCATCTCTTCCCAGAATTTCCATATCTCTTTTAGGTAATCTAAACAAGTCAGAAAAAGATGCTAGGGTCTAAGAGGGGGCAGCTCGTAGTTCTGAGACTTACAGAACTCCTGTTAATGGCGAGAGGAAAATAATAAAAATTGAAAAAATAAAATTAAAAAAAAACAAAACGGAAGATTAAAATTATAAAGTACTAGAAGTGGCTTTTTGGGCTGAATCTAAGAATGTTGGAAATAGTCCTGTCAGACTTAAATAACTCCTGTAATAGAGAATTTAAAAAATTAAATTTTTTTTAAAAAGTCGTAGGATGGAAAAACTATATATGTATGGACGCGTCTCTTTGAGCTGATGCTAAAAAAGTTTGAGCATGTCCTATCGGACCTATTGCTCTCCTGTTAGGAAGATTTAAAAAAAATTAAAAAAAGTTCAAAAATTGAAAAACGATCAAAAGTAGAATGACTATAATATACTAATAGTGGCTCTTAGAGCTGATGTTAGTGGAACAGGAACTAGTCCTGTCTGGCAATTAGTGCTCCTGTTGTGGGAGATTTAAAAAAAAGTTCAAAACGGACTTGAGAAGAAAGAAATACTAGGCTAGAAGGAACTCTTGATGGTGAGTATAATACGTATTAGTTGGTCCTTGTAGACATAATAGTTCCTGAGATAATGAAGATTTAAAGAAAACAAAATTAAATTAAAGTAGGAGAATGAAAATATATCCATTAGACGTGCTATTGAGACTTAGACGGGGTTTCTAAGGGGGAGGCTAAAAAGTGGCTAGAATTATAGTTTTCGAGATATAGGCTAATTAAGAAAACCAATTAACTTAATTAGTCCTATATCTCTTGTGGTAATTAAAAAAGAAGAAATCTGAGAATATGGAAATGTTTGAATGATTATCAAGATTCAAATGTGCAAGTTTTAATCCTGTGTTGTTTAAAATGGGCCTGCTATGCCAATATTAGTAAAAATAGGGATGTTGATTATGAGCTCCATCATATGCAAATTAGCATTTCGATGGACCGATATGGATAGGTTGGCGAGGCTTTTTGTCAACAATAGAACTAACTTTAAGAAATGGAGACTGGAATGTTTTTAGTAGCTTTTGCTGAGAGACCCCATCCGGAAGTGAGGCCTAAAGTGCTGGAGAGTTCTAGAACATTCGCCGGAAGTTAATACCAAAAGTACTCAATCCAACGCTTTGACGCCGTAGGCGTGCCACTGGCATCACCACTCTAGGCGGTGTTTCAGTGTTTTGATACACACCTACGGGACAGAGGAGAGCCACCACTAATGGCCGTGTACGGATTTGCACAGCCGGATCTTTGGTTCAAACCATTCTATCGCTGGGGTAGACTGGTATAAGAGAATCTCCGAGTGTACTAACACCCGGAGTTTTTCTGCTTATTCGTGAGGAGCTTGTGCCATCTCTTGCTATAGGCTTTTAAGTATAGGGAAGAGAGAATAAAATAACAAAATTACGAATATACGAAAAGGATAAGATACTAAAAGCTAAAATTATACGATGAGAAAAATATATACATAATATATGATGACAAAATAGAATGTGAGGATTTATAGAAACCGAACATTCTGACTAATTTGTAGCAAATCTATTAATTAACTATTAATTATACAGGTTTTTATAGAATCTGTTGTAATGATAAGAAACTTAATTACTAAATAATGTCCTTATTTTTGATTATGGTCTGTACTGACCATATAGTCTATATTTTCTTCAAGAAATTTCATTATTTTCAAGATATAGTTTTTACTTTTGGTGAGGTTGCTGCTATCTGTGCCCATTGGGGATAGTCTTCAATTTTTGGTTTTGGAATGTGATGTGAGTCTATTAGTGGGCAGCCAAATAGATAGTGGTCTGGAGACCCTATTTCACCACAGATACATTGTCGGTTTCTTTTATATTGAAACGGTGGAGGTATGATGGAAAAGGTCCGTGGCCAGTTACAAAATAATTAATTGATGTATTTATTGGCATTTTGGTTGATACTTTTGGGATGAATTGATATGCTCTTCTGCCAGTTGGACTTGCGTTCCATTCCTGTTGCCAGAGATCGAAACTTTATCTTTAAGTTCTTTTTTAGGTGGCTATTGGGATATTTAATGGTGTCTGTTGATGTTGCCTCTTTAGCCAGTTCGTCCGCTCTCTCGTTGCCTTCAATTCCTACATGAGCTTTTACCATGAGTTGCATGAGTTGAAATTTTGGTTTGTTATTAATAAAATGTTGTTTCTTATTTGTTGGATTGTGCTATCTGTGTTGAGGAAACGGTTGATGGCTAGAATTGAAGATTGGCTGTCCGAAAAATTTTTTACATTTAATTTGTTGTTTGAAAGTGCCCAATTTATAGCATTATGGATTGCGGCGACCTCCGCTTGGAAAACTGAGTTATAGTGCTGTAATTTTGCTTTCCAGTGGA
Organism: Caerostris extrusa; assembly: GCA_021605095.1. Classification (NCBI taxonomy): domain Eukaryota; kingdom Metazoa; phylum Arthropoda; class Arachnida; order Araneae; family Araneidae; genus Caerostris; species Caerostris extrusa. The sequence continues at coordinate 11,591 of BPLR01009287.1, forward strand.
ATATTTCCTGTTGGTTTTCATAGGCTACAAATGCTGCTCCTACTTTTTCTTCTAATTTTGAGCCGCCTGTGAAGATTTCGGTGGTTGTTTGATTATTTTTGAATGTTTTTAATTTGGAGCTTGGTTTGTTCCATGGTTGTTCTATCCATCTTGAGACTGGTTCCGGATAGTCAGTATGTAGGTATAATTTTTCTTTAAACTTTGTATTTTTTCGGAGTCTGATTATCTGGCTGAAGGCTGCCTCTCTTTGTGCAACCAGAATTGTTGGTTGTAAACCACTGAGTGCTAGTAATGCTAAGGTGGGATATGTTCTATATGCGTGAGTAATTCTTAAGGCAAATTGTCGTTGAATTGAGTTGATGATTTTCTTTTTTTCTTGTGGTCATATTTTCCGCCCATATAGATGCTGCGTAGCAGATCTTTCTCTCTGAGACGGACTTATACCATTTTCTTATTATTTTAGAGTTTACTCCCCAGCCTCTTCCTGTCATAACCGCTATTCTATTAGCATGTATAAGGACTTCTTTTTTATTTGTTGAAGGTGGGAAATGAATTTTTGGTCAAAAGTTACTCTTAGGTATTTTAAGTTTTTGCAGCTTTTAATATTACAATTGTTAAATTTTATTGTTGGTTTCCTTTTAATGTTGCCCTTTTGCCAAATACTATTGCCTGTGTTTTTTGTTTAGACATCTGTAATTTTTCGTTTGTTGCCCAATTCATAAATTTTTGAAGAGCTTGTTCTGCTTTTTGTTCCATATCTTTTCTATTGTCGCTTGTAATAATTAAAATGAAGTCATCCGCAAATGCTTGTATTTTTGTTTCTTGATCCCATGTTTGGTTTAGTATTTTATTTGCAATGACTGACCACAGGAATGGTCCTAAGCATGAACCCTGTGGACAGCCTTTTTGAATTTGGTGTTTTATAATTGTGTCTCCGTAGTTGAATTCGATCCTTCTGTTGTCTAAGTAGTCTGTAATAGGTTTAATTAATTCTATTGGGCAACTGTCCATGCTTAAGGTTTGTAAGATTGAGGGCCACCAGAGTGAGTTGAAGGCTCCTTTTATGTCTATTGAGATAAGGATTGTATATTTTGCTCTCTTTTGTTTTTTAAATATTAGCTCCATGAGCCTGTTCATTGCGTGTTCTGTGGAGATTGCACTTTGAAAACCAAATTGGTTGTTATTTAATAAGTTGTTACTATGATAAAAATATTGCAGGCGATTTAGTAGCAATTTTTCGAAACACTTTCCTATTGTTGGAAGTAATGTTATTGGGCGGTATGAGTTTGTGTCCATTGGGTCTTTGTCTGCTTTGTTGAATAGAACTATTTCACCATACTTCAGCGCCTCTGGGAAGCTTCCTAGGGCTAGACATTTGTTAAATAATGTAGAAAAAGATATTTGGTAGTGCTTTGTGAACTATTTTGACTATTTTTCTATCAATTCCGTCTGGGCCCGGTGCTTTCTTTTCTGGTAGAGTCTTTGTAACATGATCTATTTCTTCTTTTGTGAATTTCTGTGATGGTTGGGATTTTATTTGGTGCTAATTATTTCTTATTGTGGTTGCTTGTTTACGTATTGTTTTGTGGCTTTCGTTGTTTTCTGTTGGATCATCTTGCTGGAAGAGAGTTGCAAGTATGGTTTTGATATTTTCTTCACTATCACATGTTTGTATTGTGTTGTGTACTGTCGGTGGTTTAAAGAATTTTTGGAACACTGTTTTATATGCCGATCCATATGGCGAGGCTGCTTCTGTACAAAATTTTTTCCAGGAGAGTGATTTTTCTTTATTGATCATCTTTTTAGGATTGCCTTTTCTTTTGTATTTTTTAGTGATTTTTTACTTCTCGGTTTTCTTGGTTTTGTGCCCTACTTCTCATTGCTCTCGTTCGAGACCTCTGTTCTTTAATTTTGTTGTTCCACCATGGAGTTGGTGAGGATTCTTTTATATTGTTTTTTTGTTTTGAAATATTGCTTAGCACAGATTGTTATATTGTTGATGAGTTCGGATGTTTTGTTCTCCAAAACTTCTTTGGTGTTTACATTTTGGAGGTCAAAGTTTCTGATTTTTCTAATTAGGTGAGTTTCGAATTTTTGAAATTGCCGAATTTTGTTTTGAATCTTTTAGAAATTTTAATTGTTTGTGAGCATTGCATCGTAAAGATAATTGTGATGTGGTCACTTCCTATATCAAAGTTTTTTGAGTTCCAATTGTTAATTTTCTGAAATAGTGAGGCACTGCAAAGGGTGAGGTCGGGCCATCCTGCTGCTCCCTGTCTAATATAGGTTGGTTGCGAGTCCGGTGGGTTGACAAGAAAAAGCTGTCGTTGCCAAATAAAGTCCGTTAGGAGTTTGCCACGTAGATCTTCTGATGATATCCCCACGTTGGACTGTGAGCATTGAAATCTCCGCAGATTATTTGGTGTGTATTTCTATTTATTTTTGTTGAGTAATTATGGAGTGTGTTGTCTAGTTCCTCGGATGGTGATGAATAGGTTGATGTGAGCACAATATCTATTTAATTAAGGAGTACTGTAATTGAGATGCTGTCATCTGATGTATCGACTATTGTAACTAGAATTATTGGGGTTTTGACTATTATGGATGATCTTTTGATTTGGAATGAAATTGTTTCCATCCTATCGGGATTCCAGATATGAATTCATTTTTGATGTAGGGTTCTTGTACACAGGCTATTGAGATTTCTTCTTCTAGTAGTTTGATGAATAGTAGAGTTGCTGATTTGTTGTGTTGTAAATTTTGTTGAGCTATCTTGAATTGATTCATCATTGCTTGTAAATCTTGGAATGTTAAAAAATGAAATGAGAATTACAAAAAAATATGAAAAAAGAGTTTGTTGTGGTTGTTGGGTACTTTTTATTTTTATTTTTTAATGTTGCTTGGGAGATCTAAACATATCTCTTAGGCTTTTTAGCCTTTCTTGGTAGAAGTGGCATTTGTTGTCGAATGTCCAATGGTCCGTGTTATATTTTGTTCTTGTTATTTCGTTAGATTTGCAGCAATTGATACATTTTTTAGTTGTTGCGGTGCATTTTCTCGTGTCGTGGTGTTGACCGCATTTCCCGCAGTTGTCCTTGTTGTTGCATTGTAGGCTGGTGTGTCCCTGTCCTTGGCACTTAAAGCATCTTTTAATTTCGTGGTACGGTCTAACCGTACTGGAAAGTAGATTGATAAATACTCTGTTAGTTTATCTCAATCTTTGTTAATTTTATTGCGTCCTGCTCTTGTAGAATTACTATTGCATGACGTCTCTCATTCTTGTCTGTAAATGTCTTAATCAGTTTTGTGTGTTCAGACTCTTTGTCTAGGGCTATTGTAATACTTTTTACTATGTCGTGTTCGGAGGATTCCTCCGGAATTCCATATATTATTGTCTTAAGTTTTTTCTCCTGTGGGGTTCTGGCGTCGATGATTTTGGCTAGTTGTTGATTTTTTGTGAATAGAGTCTTTTAATTTATTTGCTTGATCTGTGTTTGTAGTTTTTATGATCATTTAATTGTTTTTATTTATTAGAACTTTTTTATGTTTTCAATCTCCGTTGATCCTTTTAAGTTATTGTTGTATATTTGCTCTTATCTCATTCATTGGTTGTTCCCTATCTTTGGGTGTTATTATTAATGTAGATTGGTTCTTGTTGCGTATTGCTTCTGCATAAGAGGGTTGTTTTGCTATTATGTTGTTTGTATTGTTTAGTGCTTCTTTGAAATAGGTTGTGTTTTCCTTCATCAGTTCATTGTACATGTATCTGGATTCTTCCAGTTGCCCCTTCAAGAATGAGATCTGCTGATCCTTTTCTTTTGTGTCCTGTGGGTTCTGTGCGCTATTTTGATTATTATCTGTTTTTCTTTGAGGGTAGTTATTTCTTGTTGGGCCTCCCTAAGAAGTCTTCTGCTCTCATCGAGCTGACCCTCGAGAAAGATGTTGTCACTTTGCTCTTGGGTGTTTGCTGAGCTCTTGCTAATTTTCAATTGTGCCTTGAGGCCCACGATCTCCTGTTCCTTTTTTGCAAAGATCTCATCGAGTTCAAGGAATTTGATTCTTGCAGCCTCTTTGGTTGTTTTAACCATATTTTTGACCTTCGCGAAGATTTTTTCTATATCTTTCGCAAAGTCTACTAGTAAGATTATTCCTGTTGCGAATGAAGTTTCTGCCATCTTTCTGAGTCAATTTCACTTTGTAACGGTGGTAGTAAATTGAGAGTTATTAAAAAAGATGTACAAATGTCCGTAATATGCCTGGGGTTATCAAGAGCTTGCTTATTGAAATCAAATTACTAGCTAAACCGCCCTGGCTTATCTCCCCGTGATTCATTGTATGCACATTAATACATTATAAGTAAATAAACTAAAAACTCATGTCCGCTCTTTCGTTGCCAGCTATTCCTATATGTGCTTTGACCCATGATATTGCGAAGTTTTTTTCCGTTGGTTTCTGGCTGTATGTTTTTCCTTATTTTATAGATGAGTGGGTTGTTGTTAAAGAATTTAAATATTGACTTTACTGATGATTCGCTGTCTGTATGTATTTCTATGTTTGTGTATGGTGATGTAGAGGCCCATAATATTGCTTGAAATATTGCATTTAATTCTGCCTGGTATATAGAGTTGCTGTTCCGGAGGGTTTCTTTCCATCCATGGATCTCATTGTTTCCTTGGTAGGCCACGAATGCTGAACCAACTCCTTTTTTTCTGTTTTGGAGCCGTCAGTGTATATATTGGTTTTGTTTCTTTCGTCAACCTGTTTATTGATAATTTTCTTCCATGGTGCCTCTTTCCATTGGGATACAATATGTTCAAAGTCCGAGGCTCTGTATGTTTTGCTATTGAATGTTGAGTCTTTGTGTAGTCGTATTACGCTGCCATAACAGCTCTCCCTCTGTGCCACTAGATGCAGGGGTTCAAGTCCTATTATTGTTAGTAATGCTGATGTTGGGGAGGTCCTGTAGGCCTTACTTATTTGAAGTGCGTAATAGCGTTGTATGGTTGTTAATTTTCCTTTTAATTGGTTTGTCATGTTTTTGACCCATATCGTTGCAGCATAGCAGACCTTTCTTTCTGCTACTGTCTTATACCATAGTTTGATTAGTTTTGGATGAATTCCCCAGCCTCTGCCGCTCATAGCTGCTAATCTATTGTTAATTTTTATGAGGTCTGTTTTAACATTATGTATGTGCTGGATAAAGTTTAAGTTAGAGTCTATTGTTATTCCTAAGTATTTGAGGGTACTTTTGATTTCTACTTTGCAGTTCTGAAATTTTATCGTTGGTTTCCTTTTATTTGTCCTTTTTTGCCAAAGACTATTGCTTGCGTTTTATTGTGTGATAGTGTGAGTTTTTCATTATCTGTCCATTCTTTAAACTTTTGAAGTGCTTTTGATGCCTGGTCTTCCAGTTGTCTTCTGTTTGTACTTTTAATTATTATAATGAAATCATCTGCGAACGCTTGTAGCTGGCAGTGGTTACCCCAATCTTCTTTCAGAATTATGTTAGAAATTATTGTCCACAGGAATGGGCCTAGGCATGATCCCTGGGGACATCCTTTTGCAGGTGGTGATTTATTTTTGTGTCTGCCATTTTATATTCAATTTCTCTTTTATCCAAATAGCTGCATATCATTGAAAGTATGTCTTCTGGACAGTTGTCTTTTTTAATCTTGTGATTATTGATGGCCACCATAGGAGTCAAATGCTTCTTTTATATCTATTGAAATTATGCAGGTGTATAAGTTATTTGCTCTATTTGTATTGATGTTTTCTATTAAGTTGCTAAGTGCGTGCTCTGTTGATATATTCTGTCTAAAGCCATATTGATTTTCACTTAGGATGTTGTTTTTGCTGTAGTGGTATTGTAGTCTTAATAAGATCATTCTTTCAAGGCTTTTTCCCAGTATTGGCAGCAGACATATTGGTCTATATGATGTCGGGTCCGTTGGGTCTTTTTTGGTTTGGTGAAGAGAACGACCTCTCCATATTTTAGTGGTTCTGGAAAGTGTCCTAAGGTTTTTGATGCATTAAAGAGATTTAGTAGTATTGTTGGGGAGCTTTTTATGGTCTTTTCAGGATGTACCCGTCTATTCCATCCGGACCGGGTGCTTTTTTACTTGGTGCTGTGCTAACTATATGATCTATTTCTTGCTGAGTGAAAGGCACTGTGTTATTGAGGGCTACTGGTTTTCTGATCAGTTCAGCTTCTTTTCTGGTTTTTATGTGTGTATTAGTGTCTGTTGATTTACTGTCTGCTTGGAAGAGGTGGTTTAGAATTCTTGCTATGTTATCTTGAGTTGTTATTGGGCCCTGTACTGTGTTGTGTATTGTGGAGGGAATGAAGAATTTGTTATGTGCAATTTTGTAGGCTGGGCCATATATTGCTGTTGATTAGGTACAGAATTGCTTCCATATTCTTGTTTTTTCTTTTAATATCATTTTTGTTAGAAGGGCTTTTTCCTTTTTGTATTTTATCTTCCATTCGGTTCTCGTTCTTTCATCCTGTTGTTTTGGTATCTTCTTCTGGTCGCCTTTTGTTTTGCTTTTTTGTGTTTTTATTTCCTTGTTCCACCATGTAACAGGTGGTTTGGGTGTGTAAGTCTTTTTTGTCTTCTGCTGCTTCCTGTATTCTTTCGATCAGTTTTGTAATTACTTTATCCAGTTCATCAATTGTCTTTGTTTCTTGAATGTTCATGTTTTTTATTTTACTAATTAGGATTCTTGAGAACTTTTTGTGGTTTCCATATTTAGACTTGAATCTATTTGTAATTGGAATTGTTATTTTATAGTCTATTGAGTACGTTAGTACATTATGGTAGCTGCCTATATCGTTGTCTATTACTTTCCAGTCTTTAATTTGGTTATATATTCTATGTCCAGCTAATGTTATGCCTGGCCAACCTTTTGCTGTGTCCCTGTTGAATGTTGAAATTGAACTTGAGTCATTTACTATGTTGAGTTGATTTGTCGCGATGTAGTCTATTAAGGTTTTGCCTCTTAAGTCTTCTTTAGAGTAGCCCCATGCTTCACTGTGTGCGTTAAAGTCCCCCTGCTATGAGTATTGTTTTCCCTTTATGGTTAATTTGAGCTGGTAGGCTGTTTATTGTTTCTTCAAGGCTTTCTGATGGTATGAATATAGAGAGTATATAGCTACTTCTTTATCCTTTGTTTTGCACATTATGCCCACGCTGTCATCTTTTATTGCTATTATTGTTATGTAGATGTTTGGGTTTCTTGTATTATTCCCGCTCTATTTGATTTGGATAGGTATGTCTTCCATCCTATTGGTACTCCCGGTATGTGGTTTTCTTTGCTATATACTTCTTGAACTATTGCAATGTCTTTGTTTGTATCCTCAAAAATTTCAGAAATTGTAGTGTTGCTGTGTTGGAGGTTTTGTTGTATAATGTTTATTTTGTCTATTGCTGGTATTTCTTTTTTGGCTTCTTTAAGTAATTTCTTGCTTTGTCTATTGTTCATTATTTGCTGTTTGAGTTGGTTGGTGTTGTTGTCGACTTCTACGGAAGGCATCTCTAAGATCGTTCATGGTTTTGAGTTGCGTTGGACATTTTCTGTCATACGCACAATGGGTCGTTTCAAATCCATTTCCATTTTTCTTGTTGTAATTAACGCAGTTAATGCAAGTGTAGTTCTTGTCGGCCTCGCATTTTCTTGTGTCATGTTTGCCGCAACATTTGCCACATCTCTCTTCATTGGTGCATGTGTAGGTTTTGTGGCCAATTTCCTGGCACTTGAAGCACCTGATTATGGTGTGATACGGCTTAACTGTGCATGATAGAAAACCTATGAGAATCCTTCCTATTGTGATGAGCTTCTTGGCATCTATTGTTGGCAGCTTTACTATTGCGTGAGTTCTTTTATTATTGTCCTCAAAGATTTTTGCTATCGTTTGTGTTTCCGGGGACTTGTTTAATGCTGTTGTTATGCTTTTGGTTATGTCTTCTTGTTGTGTTCCGTCCGGTATTCCATAAACGATCACCTCATGTGTTTTCGATCTTGGTTGCGTCACTTTTAGTTCATTTTTTAATTTCTCGTTTTCATTTATTTTTTTTTCCTTTAGTTGCTTTGCTTCTTCAATTCCAGTCACCTTTATTATGACTTGTTGCTGCTTGCCTGTAATTATTTTTTTAATTTTTCCGGCCTCACTGGTGTTTCCTAAATTTCTAGCTAGTTTCTCTTGTACTTCCTTTGCTGTCGTTTTTTGGTCTAGTGCTGCCACTATAACTGTAGTTTTTTCCGATGTTGTCTTGTCCATTTGTTTTACTACCTCCGAGTATGTGGTTTTTTTCTTTTTGTTGCTTTGATGTGTTTTCTAGTGCTTCCTTGAATAAGGTGGTGTTTTCTTTAATTAACTCCGAGAACATTTTTCTGCTCTCTTCTAGTTGGCCCTTTAGTGTTGCTATTTCTATCTTCTGGTTTGATGTTGTTTGATCTTGCAGTTGTTCTTTCTTAATTGAGAGGATTTCCTCTTTCAACTTGTGGATTAGTGCGTCTTTTTCGTTGAAGATTGTTACAAATTCATCCAGCTTCTTCGACGCTCTGTTTTTGGTTTTTGTCCTTTTCGAATATCTTAACCATCTGGTTTCTAAAGTTTATGGCCAGACTATTTTCTGGGGATTGTCCCTCGGTTGTCGGTGTATTTGTTGAGGTGTTCATTTTAATCTACCTCAGTTAATATAGTTTTTCAGATAAAGTTCTACGAGTACTAATTAAACACTTAAATAAATTAGAAAATACAAATCAATTGGGCGTAAACCACCCTGGTTCTGCTCTCTGTGGTCTCACATTAAAGACAAGAATACAGTGCACATTAAAAAAAAAATATCAAAAAAGTTTTTACTCTTTAAGACCAGACCTTTGTAGTTGAAGCAGTTTGATGTTTTGCTTTGATTTGTTCCAAAACCAGATCTCATGACCGTAGGCAATTATTTTGTCTGTTACTTTGTTGTAGATATCTTTTAACCTGCGGATTAAGACCCCAGGTGGCCCGTGAAATCCGGTAGAATTTATGTTGTAGATTGTTTATTTTGTCATGAATAGAAGTCAGGTGTTTTTGCCAAGAGTGTCTTGGGTCAATAATAAGGCCAAGGTATTTAAGATCTTTTGTGTATTTGATGTTGCTGCCATCAATTTTGATGGAGGCAATATGTGTGTATTTTTATGAGAAATGATGGTAAAGAAGCTTTTAGGTTATTAATAGTCATGAGATTTTGTCTGGTCCAGTTGCTGATTTTATCTAAAACTGCTTTACTCCTATTGGTAAAGAGGTATGATGCTGGCGCTGTGATCATGATAAGCAAGTCATCAGCGAAGGCCTGAACTTTGGCATGGGGACCAAAGTTAGTCTCCAGTAGGTCATTGATAAATATATTCCAAAGGATTGGACCCAGACTTGAACCCTGTGGTATTCCCTTATTATAAATATTTAGTGGTGTCGCCCAGTTGTACCTGTCTGTGGCTTAGGAAGTCTTGGATGATGGCTTTGAGATAAGAGGGGATCCTAAGAAGATTAATTTTGTTCATTAAAATTTCCCAGTCCACCGAGTTGAAAGCGTTAGCCATGTCTAGAGAGATCAGACATGTCAGAAGCTTACTTTCCTCAGCTGAACTGTGGAAATTCAGGATATTCTCGAGAGCAGTGATGGTGGATCTTTTCTTCCTAAAGCCGTATTGATGATCATGAATAAGTTTGTCTTTTTTTCGAGATGATAAGACAGTCTTTCGGCTATTGCCTTGTCTAACACTTTCCCCCAGCATGGTAATAAGCAGATTAGGCGGAAGTGCAATGGATGGTTGAGCTCTTTAGTTTCCTTCTCGCAATCTTCCAGATCTCTGGGAAAATTCCTCTATCGAGAAGCCAGTTGAAAAGTTCCGTGAACCATGTTTTGTTGGCTATGTAAATTTCTTTGATGACCTCACACGGAATTCCGTCTACACCAGCAGCTTTGTTGGGTTTTATTCTGTTGATGATGGACTCTATTTCTGAGGAGTTGAAGTGAATGATGTCGTTATTATCAAAGGTGTAGGAGTCTGTTGGACCAGGGAAAATGATAGTCGAGTATGGCTTCTCTGGATTCTGCAATGTTGGTTGTCAGCAAGCCCGCACTGTTGAGTATTGGTTTGCTGACAGTGCATCTTTTCTTTTATTGGAGGAAATCTTGTAACTATTGCCGAATAGATTGTTACTGGTGATATTATTAACAAATTCTTTAAATTTGGCTCTTTTTGTGCTAAGTATAATTTTTTTGTAGATGGCCTGTTGTTTTCTATTGTTCTGTTTTTTAATCTCTAGTAAGTGGGTCTTTTTCTGTTTGGTAGAGCCTTCTGAGAGCACGAGTAAAACTTTTTTTTTCGTTTGTAACTCCCTGGTCCACCAGATTGCAAATCTTTTCTTTTGACTGTTGTAATTAGTTGTGTGGCTGTTATTGGTAGTGCTGGCAGTGAAGATAAGTTCTTGGATATTGTTTAAGTAGATCAAAATTGTGATTGTCTGTAATGATAGAGTAGATGTCTGTTTTAAGTTTGCCACCAGTTAATTTTATTTAAGGATATCTTGCCGGTGCTGTTGGTTACTTGGTTGTCAATTAGGTACTTAATGAATAGCATATTGTGGTCGCTGTTGGTAATTTCATCTCGGGGATTGTAGAGAGTAATTCGATAAATTAAAATGACATGCCCGAAGGCTTCCAAATTTGATGAGCGGTGCCGCGAGAGCAACCCCTTCCACATACCTAAGAGCCCGGCACGGACGCCATGCAGCATGACTGGCCGGGTGAGGGTGATACAAAGCCCTGCCCTAGGGATCTGACCAACCACCACATTTATTGAAAAATAAAAAGATACAAGATACAATGAATACAATACAAAACAATTCCTTGGTTACAAAAGGGAAAAAAGACAAGCCAAATAAGCTGCAGATACAAAGACGAGATACAAACAAAAAAAATACTGGGACGAACACAAAATCAATATAATAAAAATACAATAAAATGAAAATAAAAGTACAGTTCTCTTTCTTTGCAGTTTGCAGTCCATTTGTCCCTGGCGGGAATTAAAAGTTCCTTCTAGAGAAAGTCAGTATTTTGCATGAAAAATTTTCTGTTTTTGGGGATGTCCAGTTCAAAGTTCTTAGTTGAATTAGTGAGTTGGATCATCTTCGTCTTCGATGGGCTGCAGAGCTGATTGAAGTTTGATGTTCATAATTTCAATCAGACCCATCTTAGACTTGTGGTTTGAGAAAATAAGGTTCATGGAGATGGAGTTGTGGTTTAGTGGGAGGTGCTTGGACCTAATGCTGTTCCAAAGAGGGCACTGAAAATAATGTGTTGTCTGTCTTCTGTAGAATGACCACATTGACAGGAAGGGGACTTGTTAAATAGCGTTGCTTTATGGGCTTTTGGGACTTCAAGATACCTTGCAAATTATTCTAAATTCCCTTGATGTAATTATCCAAATCATGGACCGATAAAGAGTCTATAATATTCTTTTGGTTCTTCAGCAGACGAGCAAGATCGATCTTTAACTTAAGCCAATTAATAGTCCGTAAATTAACATTAGACTTATTAGTGGCATCTCCATCCAAGCTCCAGATTATATTAATCAAATTATGATCACTATTTGTGATCTCATCAATAACTTCAATTTGAAGCGTAGATTCAATGTTCTTCAATAATACCAAGTCCACCCAACTCTCCCCACGAGAAGAACAGTAAGTAGGTGGAGAAGCAGGATTGTTTTCAATAAAAAGCTCATTTTTATTACAAAAGTCTAAAAGTTTTTGTCCTCTAAGGTCAAGGTCTCTCTTTCCTCAAATCCGAGATTTTGCATTAAAATCTCCACAAATAATCAATTTTGAATAAGAAAATTTAAGAATGAGTTCCTGAATGACAATCAATTGAATTCCAATGTCTTCACTTGGAGAACAATATACCGACATTAGAAATATTGAAACCTCTTGCACAGTCAGTTCTGTAAGAATGAGGTTTCTGCTTTAAAAAATAGGAGCACCTGAGCAGATTGCTTAACCGCAATCGCATCTTTAGGACGTTCTTCATCATGGAAGACCTTATAAGAAATTGAATAATCAAGATTTTTGTTATTTAAACTGTATGGCTCATTAAGCGAGTAAAAGTCAAAGTTCTTATTTATCATCGCCTGATAAAGTTGTGCCATAGCCGCTATAGAATTTCCTAAATTTATATGAGATCCCTTAATTACAGTTCTTTCAGAAATATTATCCATAATTGGTTCTATTGATTAAGTTCTTAATTTCTTTCTGAAATATTTTGCACTTTGAAGAAACGCAGCTATGTTCCAAATTTATATTGGTCTTAAACTTGTTATTATGGAAATGGCAATTTAAACACTTTCAATTGTCAGTTTTTCAAACTGTGATCATCACTTCCGCAGTTAGTGCATATTTCTTTTGGATTCTTGCAGAATTTAGATAAATGGCCGTATCGACCGCACTTATAACATTGCAAGGGTTTCAAGAACTCCTTGACTGCAATTATCTCCCATCCAATTGTGATTGACTTTTTATTTATTATGTTGTTAAAAGAGTTGGGACCCAACTCTAAAACATAATTATTTCCATATTTAGTTTTAAATGATTTTCTGACTTTTAAAATGTCTTTCTCATTCGCTTCTTCCACATAATTCTCTTTAATGTTGCTTATTATTTCCTCTTCCGAGGTGTCATTTGATATATTGTAACAAATTATTGTGGGATTTCTAAAATGAGGTTTCATGACCTTGAAATCCTCCTTTATTCCTTCACTTTTGTTTATTTCTTCAACTATTTTATCAATATCGTCAGAATTCGCGGTTTCAATGAAGAGTCCACCTCTAGAGATACTTTTTATCTTTTAATGCCAAAATTTAACTTGCTGATGTTAATATGTTGTTTAACTTTGACTTAGTAAAACTAGCAGTTTTACTTTCATCTTTTGTTTAATTATGAAAGCCTGCTGCTTTCTTTGCCTGCTTTTGGTTCTTGAGCTGCTTTTATTTTTTTCTCTTTTATTTGCCTTCACTACCTGAGCAAAAGTAGGTTTGTTCTTCACAATTTTTTCTAACTCATCCTTAGCTCCCGTAAGGATATTAATCTTTCTTTCTTGCTCATTTATTATATCCATCAAACTGGATATCATATCCCTCATGTGACTTTTATCATCAGCTTTATCCTATTTTTTTTTTCCTATGCGTAATATCCAATAAGGATCTATATGTTCTTGAAGCTCTAGTAATGAGCCCTTCTTCCTCATGACGCATGCTTCCTTCTTTTTCAGACATTCTGATAGAGACAGGAAAGTTCTACTCTACTTAGTAAAATATGCCTTTTTAGCCGTGTAAACACACGTTGCCCAGCTGGGACCTCGTGGAGGTAAGGCACCGAATTCAGTAAACAAAAGAAGAATTAAATTTCAAAAATAAACGCAAAATAGACGCAGTACAGGTGATAGACCGTTGTCACCTGTAAAAAATTAAACACAAAACTTTCAAAATAAACTTCGGCCCCCGGACAAGCAGAGTTGTAGGGTAATTCAATAGTGATAAACGACCGGCCGAAGCCACACGATACCAATGAACGGTCCCGCGACAGCAACCCCATTCTGTAATTCGAGGAGGCCGACCCGAACACCCGGTGCATAGGCAGGTCGGCAACTGAGTACTTGGCTTCACCCAGGGAATCTAACTTAGTCCTCATTTATTGTGAAAACATATACAGATAACTGAAAACAAACAAAAAAAATACAAGAAAATAACAAATACATACAAACACCAAAAGTACAAGAAAATAAAAACAAATACAAAAAGGGACAAAATATTTACAAAAACTCAAAAGTGTTCAGAAATCTTGTCTGATGCGCCAACTATCAGGATTCAACTAAGAGTCATGTGTCACTGTCCTCTGTCGGTTGTAAGGCTATTTGAAGTTTTAGTTCCATGATTTCCTTCAGACCCTGCTTTGATTTAGCATTGAAGAGAAGCTTGATGTCTGTTTTTCTAAAGCAAGGAGGAAAGTGTTTTTCCTAATAGAATGCCACTGACGGCAGTCAAAAATTAGATGTGATCTGTCCTCTAGAGGGTGACCACACTGACAGGATGTTTCTTTTCCAAAAACATTGCCTGGTATTTGGCCAGTGCCCCATGACCAGTTATAAGCTGGTTTAGGTAAAAGTCTCCTTGTATTCTGGTAGTTTTAACCAGTGAGAAGATAGAGAAGACCTCTCTACCCTTGAATGAATTATCCCATCTGTGTTGCCACTCGGCCACAATTTCCTTCTTGATAATATTCTTTACAAAAAGCGTGTTGTACTGGGTGGCGATGTCGACATCGGGTTTACAGGTTACTTCTTTGGCATATTCATCTGCTTTTTCATTACCAGCAAAGCCCACGTGAGCCTTAATCCAAAACAGATGAATAATGCCATTGTGGTTAAAAATTTTATTTTTAATTTTGGAGATGTCTGTGCCTGTGTTGTTAACGTTGGCTAAGGCCAGTAACACTGATCTCGAGTCTGAAATGATGCTGGAGGCCTGAAGTTGGTTGGTGATACAGTAGTCGACGGCTGCGTTGACTGCCATAAGCTCAGCTGTGAAGACAGTGGCATGATCACTCAATCTGAACATATGGTGGGAAATCTCGATGTTGTTGTTGAAGACTACATAGGTTCCTCCAACCTTATTATTCATCCTAGACCCATCCGTGAAGATCAGTGTACCGGTGATTTTCTCATTAAAAATATTCCATGTGATGCACTTTTTGTCCCATGGAGGTATGAAACTGTTGAAGAAGGGGAAGGATTGTGCCCGAATGACCAGATCCTGGGTTTTAAAGTCTTGTATCTTATTCTTGAGGAAGTAGAGTATCTGAGAATATTTTAGTTTAGTGTCTAGAGGGGGATACCCGCCAGGACTTGCAGCGCATCTGTTGAGACTGTCTTGTAGCATTTCGTAAAACTCAATAGACCACACCTCTGCAGTTGTAGGATTCTAATGCTCTGTTTGACCTTGTTCAGGAACCATATTTCATGACCGTAAGCTATGATTCTCTCGGTAACCTTATTAAAAATGTCTTTTTTACCTGAGGGCTGAGACCCCAAGTTGATCTGGATATTCTAAAAAATTTATGTTGCAGATTGTTAATTTTATCGTTGATTGTAGCGAGATGCTTATTCCAGGTGAGTTTATCTATTATTAACCCAAGGTATTTTAACTGCTTGGTGAATTTAATGTTGATATTGTCCAATTTGATGGAAGGGATATGGCTGTATTTTCTGGAAAAAAAGAATGGTGAAAGAGCTTTCAGAGTGATTTACGGTTAGGTCGTTGGCTTCGGTCCAGAGGTCAAGTTTGGTTAGGTCTTCTCTTTCATTTCTGAAGCAATAAGAAGCGGAGCTTGTATCATGAGCAGGATGTGATCTGCAAAGGCCTGGACTCTGGTGGGGGGACTAAAGTCAGTCTCAAGGAGTTCATTTACAAATATGTTCCACAGCATAGGACCAAGGATGGAGCCCTGGGGAATTCTCTTGTTGTAGACCTTAGAGTAACCATTGAGGAGTACCGATCTGTCCTGAAGGAAGTCAAACAGCATGTTCTTTAGGTAGGCTGGGATATTGAGCAGGGAGATTTTAGCCTTCAGTAGGTTCCAGTCGACCGAATTGAACGCATTGGACATGTCAATGGAGATGAGACATGTCATGTGCTTATTCTCCTCGGCCGAATGATGGAAATCCAAAAATCTGCTGAAGCGCTGAGATGGTGGATCTGTTCTTCCCGAATCCAAACTGGTTGTTATTCAGTAAGCCTTGTGACTCTAGATGGAAAGCCAGTCGTTTGGCAAGAATCTTGCCTAATAATTTCCCCCAACATGGCAGAATGCATATTGGTCGGAAGTGGGATGGGTGGTCTAATCTTTTTCCCTCTTTTTCCAGTAGAACAATTCTTGCTTTTTTTTTCCAAATTTCTAGAAACACTCCCCGACTGACCAGCAGGTTGAATAGATCGAGAAACCATGCCCTGTTTGCATGGTAAATTTCCTTCATAATTTCGCCCGGAAGTCCGTCCACATCAACAGCTTTATTGGGCTTGATTTCGTAGATGCAGGCTTCTATTTCCGAAGAGGAAATGGGAAGAAAGTCATCTTGACGCTCGGAAGTAATGACAGCTATGGGGGTGTTGGACCAGGGAAAGTGGTGGTCTAGAATTGCAGTGGCAGAGTCAACAATGCTGAAGTTGTTTCCGGTTGTAGGGTTAATGACAGGAAGTTTAATGTTAGTTCTTTTCTTTTTCTTGGAGATGATATTGAATGAGTTTCCGAATAGGTTGGTACTAGTAATGCTGTTGATGAATTCTTTGAATTTCTTGCGCTTTGTTGAATGAGTTTTTTTGTAATTAGCTTGGCTTTTGTTAAAGGTGACTTTTTCATGTTTCTATGATCCGGATCTCTTTCCTTTGGAAAGAGCCTTCTCAGCGCTCGAGTTCTGCTTCTAGCAATTTAAAGTTCCCTGGTCCACCATATGGCTCCTGCGCTTGCTTCTGTTGCTAGGTTGGATATTAAAGTGATTTTGGCAGTAGTGTTAAATATTTGGTGTTGAATATCCCCAAGGCGAGAGAGTTAAGCTCTTTAATGGACAGGTTGTTGATATCTAAATTAGAGACGATAATTTTGTGGATTTTGGGTTTGATGCTAAGCCAGTCTATTGTCTTGATATTGATTTTACTAGTAGAATGAAATTCTGTGTTAAGAAGACTGTATTCAATAAAAAGCAGATTGTGGTCACTGTTGGTTATTTCGTCTCGGACTTCAAGGTTTTTGGTTAGTAAAAGGTCCACCCAACTATCTCCCCTGCTGGAGGAATAGGATGGTGGGCTGTCTGGATAATTTTTGATAGTGAGATCCAAGAGATGGCAGAAAGAGAGCAAAGTACTACCTCTGTGGTCAAGGTCCCTCTGTCTTTGGGCCCGGACTTCGCGTTGAAATCTCTAAGAATGATGAAAGGGAAGTTTTCAAATCTCAGTAGGTGAGACTTCAGGATGTCCAAGTTTGGGTTCCATGTTTTTGCTAGGGCGAACAGTAGGCCGACGCCATGATAACCTCTTGGTGGTGAAATTTTATCTGAACTACGACGACTTCCTCGTTACAAAATAGGAGTTGTGCATTATGTGAAGATTTAAAAATAATGGCCGCTTTAGGAGAAGTGTTGGCTGCTGCTATTGTATAATTAAGAGGGATACTAATGATGGAGTTGTCGTAGGAAAATGGCTCGTTAAGGGAGAGGAAGTCGAAGTCGTTGCACATGATGGAGTGGTTGAGTTGTGCCATAGCTGCTATGGCATTACCCAAGTTAATGTGACCGCCTTTAATGAGCTGGGAATGAGTATTATTGGCCATAGTTAATCTTGATAATTAGATGTTTGACTTCCTTTCATACACTAGGCATTGTCGACTATTGCAGCTATGTTTGGTGTCATGTTGAGAATTAAATTTGATGTTGCTGCAGTTGGATGCGTTCTTGCACTCCCTTCATCTGTGGTCCTACCGCCGCAGTTGGAACAGCTCTTTTTCCACTTTGCAATTCTTTGCTTGATGGCCAAATTGAAAGCACTTAAAAGCATTGTTGGGGCCTGAGGTATTCCCTAATGGAAACCCCTTTCCCAACCAATGTTGATTTTCCTGGCAACGTTTGCAGGGCTCTTGTGCACTTTGGGGGAGGTCTCTACGATCCAATTAATTCCCCCTTTTGTGTTTCTGTAGGAGTGAACAACTCGCACCTCATCACTCTTTGGAGCAATTCTGCATTGCCTTTTGATGCACTTCTTTGTAACCGTGTTGTCATCTGTGTCGGCATCAACTCCAAAGCAGATGAATTGGGGGTTTCGCTTCATAGGTTTAGGAGACTGTAAACCTATTTCTGATGTCAGCACTGTTGTCAATTTCCTTGAGAAGCTTATTAATTGGGTCCTCATCTTCCATTGTCTCAATGAGGATGCCGCCATTCTTGATAGAAGAGACCTTTTAACTCAATTTTGGCCTTCGTGATATCCAGATTTTCTGGATGAAGGCTCTGTGCTTTTTGAGTCATTGCTCTCTTCAATAGGTCTAATTACGGCAAAGATGTTGAACCTTTGGGTAGGTTTGACGGTTTTGTAGCTTTGGCAACTGGTGTAATAGCGGAATTAGGGTTCGATTGAACCATTTGACTGAAAGTCAGTTGACCTACTTTTGGTTTGT